>JAGFZM010000055.1:2161408-2203109 GCA_017657215.1 Limnothrissa miodon | reverse complement strand
CCAATCAGAGGCGATACGTTTGCATATCATTAATATTCATAAGAATCCTCTCGTACTATCCCTGCACTCGTTCACCTAACTAAAACAGCTTGAAATAAGACAACCACAGCATATTTTTGTCGAAACCAACTCTCATGACATTATTTTAGACAAGACACCACCACAAAATTAATGAAAATACGATGGAATGAGACCTTTAAAGTTGTTAAATAACAATATTTATAATTTATTTATTATCAGATTACATCTAAAACTACACACAAAGCTTATAAATTGTATGTGGAAATTGATTAGAGATTTGAATTGCATTCTTTATATGTTAGTACACCATCTTATCCATGCAAATATTGTGCCATTATAAGCACTATGTTTATTAGTTATGGCAAAGTGATTTTATTTGTTTAATCCAAACACTTACTAGCACACTCTCATATGGCACCTCGTCATAGGTTCTTGAGTCAGATGAAGCACTGCTGGATGATGTTGCCCATCTGAATGTAAAACAATGTTATTAACACAATATGTTAATAACAAAACAAAACACAAATTGCTGTGTGTACAATGCCCAAATGAGATATTTAGATATTAGAGACACTAGTACAGTTCTGTATTCCCCTTCTACTCTAAGGCCAGAGAAGGGCGTAATGCCTTGTGACATTTTAAGTTGTAAAACCTTATATGATAACAATATCATAATCACATCGTAATGAGGTCAACATTGTAGTACAGTCAAGAGTATGTATAAACAGTTATGAACTCTAATGCTTTTAGGATTCAAAAGAATCTACACATTATAAACCTTGGTGAATGCATTTATAATCCTTTATGTACACTGGGTCCATAGGAAGTAATATAGAGAGTTTTATTAAGCTTCAATGACATTCTGGGTCTGACACCCAAGCCTATCTGTGTTTGACTTGGATGTGTGCTTAGTATCATTGTCTTGTTAGAAGCCCATTGGTTCAGTGTACACACAGTGGGCATTCCATTCTGCTCCACAATAGCCTGGTTTGTAAAAGGGTAAACAATAGTCACCCACAAGTCTGCTACATCCCACAGCAGTAAAACACCCTCCCGAAAAATGGAAAGACCCATATGTACAGTGTATGCATATGAAAATGCATTCATCACTATTATATATAATTTAATTTATATGTAATTTATAATTTATATGCTTTATCTACTGTTATATACACAATTGACAAATTGACACATTCCCAAACAGAGACAGTTACCAAAAACCTCACCTGTAAGGGTGAAACATATATTTCGATAGGATTCTGCCTGATAGAATTTGATGGTCCACATCAAATCATGTCTGTTGGTCCTGTTGTAAATTCCTACATTTGACTCATGAGGTGTGGGTATGCAAGTAAGCTGTCCACGTTGGTTACTCACAGGAAGGAATGTCGTGCGGCATCCTGGATGTTGCTGATGGTTTCCACGTCCACATAGTCATAGTGCAAAGCCTCAGGGGTGACAACACCCCCTGTCTCTGCCAACAGCAAGCCAAGCCAGCGTCCCAGCTCTTCAGAACAGCTTGCCTGACGCACACGCACACACACACACACACACACACACACACACACACACACACACACACACAGACATACACACACACACAGGGGCAATTAGGAAGAATTCAGGAGGATTTCAATAGGGCCCTCATAAAACATAATGACTAACATTATTATTATGGGGGCATATTATAAGGGGGGGTAATGTTTAGTGTCAAGTGATTCCACTCACCTCTAAGACAGCCACCTCATTGCTGTTTTTGAGAATACGGAAGGCAAACGGGTGTTTGGGGCCCAGTCCAGGGACAATCTCAGCCCCCTGGAGGGCCAGAGAGTTGACAGGGGTGTGCAGGTCCCCTCTGTCCTTGTACAGGAACAGTGTCCTCCCCCTCACAGAACACCAGCGCTCCCTCCAGCTCTGGTTCACCAGCACATTCAAATGACCTGCATGTGGACAAAACAGGATGTGAGCGTGGGAGTGTTTCAACCCAAGCGAACACAAGCTGCGTTCAAAACCCCCCCCTGCTTAAAATATTTACTCCATTGCGTATTATGTAGTGACTGCTCTCTCACTAATTATACAATAATATTAAGCCATGGAGAATTACATCCAACCATTTCATCAAGCCCCTAGTGTAACTAGCTAACTAAATCTTTCTCTCTCCATCTCAGGCTGGTGTGTGGTGAAGTGTTAAATGTGGTGAAGGCCGCTGTGTGGTGGAGTGTGGTGGAGTGTGGTGAAGTGTGCTGTGTTTGCTGTGAATCACCCAGGTGTTGTAGTAGTGAGTTCACCGGCCTTGATTGTAAAGTGTTTCGGCTCCCTAGGCAAGTGTTGCACCATGTGGCTGTAAAGGTGGAGTAAGATGGCGGCGGAGGAGGAGGTTCCTACCGGAACGCGGGTCAGAGAGGGAGGCTGTGTGAGGATCGCCGGGCAGTGGGGGCTTCTTCTTGGAGAAACTAATGATGCGGTTGATTTTCTTGCCAGCGGCCCGGCTCATTGAGCCAGTGAGCTCCGACAGGGCGCCCTTCTTAGCTTTTCCTGTAGAGGGGAAATCACGAAAAGGGAGAGGATTTGTAGTGACGGAGAGCAAGACGGCGACTCTCAGTAAATTTACATGTACTACTGCTTAGCTTGATTATTTGGTCAAATATGAATTCTAATTACAACAAACAAATAAACAAATGAGCTATCTTTGAACTTTAACTAGATATTTTAGCAGTATGAGGACCTTTGTTGAAAATTTGATTAGAGAAATTGACAGTGTCGCAGCACTGCATGTAGATTCTATACATACTTTAGGGCACTTCTAATTTGTTTTGCAAGCTTGGATTTCATCAATGATTTTGTGTGTGTGTGTGTGTGTGTGTTTTTGGGGGGGGGGGGGATGGAAGTTAAAAGCTATCAATAATTAGGTGGTGATAGGATCGCCCTCACAGATGACGCTGAACCTGGCAAAGTCATTCTTTTGTTTTCTTTCACTGATTTCTTTGCTTAAGAGGGGGTCATTCCTTGGGCAGTGTGTGTTTGCGCGTTACACCTGAGGGCCACATAAAAGACACAGGAAGAGGGGTTCTAAGCAGATACATCCTTCCTGACCACATCCTGCCTTTGTCTGGAAATGACATCATGCCACCTAAACAACTAGGAAGGTTGCACCTGGCAAGTAGAAAAATCGCCTGACTTTCTCACTTTAAAGTTTGTGCCTTGAAAGCACACACATTTTTTTTTGTAAAAGCCTTAAAATAGTAATAAAAAAATCAGGTGGCTTTGGATCCATACCCTGCTCCAAGCTGTCCCGCTGTTGGCTGGAAGATAATGTGCTGTCGCCATTCACTAAACTATCCGAGTCTGAGGTATGTTTGTCTGCTGAAAGCATCTGAAGGAAGAGAAAGGGGACATATCAGCATTATGCGTTATTTTATCACCCCATAATATTGAGGACATAGGGACACTATCTCAGCTTCAAAAATTTAAGTGTGAAAAATCCTGCCACATATTCACTAAACCATTCAAGCATGCCTTTTCTAACAGGTAGATTAGCTGATTAGCAGATAGGTGGGAATGTGCCCAGGTGAGAATGTTCTAAAGCCAAGGTTGTATACCTCTGCAGGTAAGTGTTTATCGTAAGAGGTTAAGTGGTGTTCATTGGAGCCATTCCACTTACTTTCTCTATGTCTATTTTCCTCTGGATCATGGGAGAGGAGGAGCCCTCGGCTGTGTCAGCACTAATGGCCTTACTACTCATTTCCCGAATCACCTGGTCAGAAATAAACACGTGTTCATCACAACATCAGCCATTAAAACTGGTTTCGCAGTTACCAAACAGCCCATAATACTCTCAATAACATTCAAACCATACCAAACCTCGATGATGCAAATCAATTTACTCCAAACTAAACGTGATGTTTTCCTTATTTGTTATTGAAATAATCTTATGTTATTGAAATCATCATGAAATCATGTCAGCATCTTATCAGTTGAAGAAGGGATACTCTTGGCTAAGCTACCTTGAGCCATCTTTCAGCTTGCTCCTTGTTCTGGACTGCTAAGATGAGGGCCTCGGACCCTGGTAGCGAAAAGCGAAGCTCATGCTTTTTGCGGCGTCCATCTTTTGGTACATAAATGACCTGACAGATATTCAGGGGCAGGTCAAATTGTGGTGTGCAATCTTTGGGGCTTTTGTAACACTGTAGAGAAAAGAAAGCAATATTACATTTTAATCCACACTTTTGTTTTGTAAAATAGTTTTCTAAATAACAAAAATCTCTAGGGCATGCCTTGCTTGCCACACCTGAAGTTTGTTTTCACGGATGATGGTCAGCTGCTTTGCCCATTGGCCAAAGCGTTTTTTCCGTAGTAGAAAGTCAGCGATGCGGCAGTCCTTGACTGGATCCACCGGACTCTCCTCCGAAGGCCACTGTCGAGTCCGCTCCTGGCCCTTTGTCTCATCGTCTTCTTCATCGTAGGATTCATAGGAGCTGCTCAGTGCATCTGAATCATTATCTGAAATATGAATGTGTGTTATTATCATCATTATCTGAAATATACATAAGTGTTACAATCTCATTCAAGACACCACAGAGCAGATGATGGCAAAACAAACTGCACAATGGTTTTCTCACAGGAGTTCTTGCGTGGGCCGTTAATGCGAGTGGTTGGGTAGTTGTTGTCAGCATCCTCGTAATAGGCATCCTCGATGGAATTTGGTGGGCTGGAGTTTCCTGATTGAAAGTAGGCAGACAATGTCAATTCTTCATCTAAAACTAAAACTAGGTCATACATACAGCACATGTTTAAATAATAAAGTATACAAACTCTGACTCTGTCAGAGACTCTGTCTTGACTAACTGACTATGTCTTGTGGCTTTGAAAATATGATTGAATTACTAGTGCTTTTATATTGGTGTAAATTAGATTTACAACATACTAGGTCAGCTAATTTAAGCAATTAATAGTGTAAACATTATACCTATTTTGTACACTTTTGTAATATTTTGTAGTTCACATTTGTTTCCACACACAAATTAAATTGTAACTGTTTATGATACTGACTAGAGGCCTGTATGCAAAAGAGAAAGGGGTCCAGTAAAGATAGATGGATGGATGGATGGATGGATAAATGAATGGATGGTGGAAGGGGTGGATACTCACTGCGGGTGGTGATATACTGGGGAGACTTGCCAGGGTCAAGTGGTACTGCCTCCTCATAGTAGTCTTCAGGGGGAGGTGTGGTTGGGAGTGGGGGTGGGGTGTCCGTTGGACTCTGGAATTGAAAGACAAAAAAATAAGAGCTATTACAAAATACATGAGACATAGTATAACATATTTTCTGGAGAAAAGATGATACAATTTTGGTTTCAAGTTTTTATTATATTTTTTGTAGAAATCAACTGCTTCAAAAAGCTACCTCTAAGTTGGACTATGATTGAGGTTTGAATGATGGTCTTATCATTTTATCACCAAGAAAAACAGAAGATACTCTTGAAGGAGGGTTCTTACAGATTTGCAGGGGGGTTCCTTGGAGGAGGTATCATCCACTTGATCCTTTAATTCCTCCGAAGAGTCTCTCAGATCCTGCAGGTCACAGTCTGGGAACAAGAGTAATCCACAGTTCACTGACACAGGAGAAAACTGATATCACTTTAGCTTTTACTGGCCAGTCACTGACAAAACAAGTTACACCTGGGAACATTAAGTTATTATGAGTTATAGAAATAAGGTAGGCCAGGCCAATATTTTGAAAAATAAACGACTTACCAAACTCCTCAAATAACGATTCCACGAAACTGGTACCATTTCCATACAAGGAGGTGTTCATGTATATAAAATCTGCTCCGTTCACTACAAAAGAGAAAGAGCACACACGAAACATCTGTTTTAGAAACAAAACCATTGCTTAAGCACTACCGGTGACCTACTATTGTATGAAGATGTATTTGTCTTATATGTGGTGTAGAAAAAGAAGAATGATTTACTAATAAACAACATGCAACTTGCAAACTGTGATGTCTCAAGAGTTTAGGAACTGTAGGAGTGAACACGGGGGAGTCAAGCTGTCCGTTAGTGTGTGTGTGTGTGTGTGTGTGTGTGTTTATGTGTGTGTTTGTGTGTGTGTAGGGAGGGGGGTGGTGGTGCTATGTCTGCTATGTCTTGGACTGACCCGGTGGCTGCAGCTGCTTCAGTAGGTTCCGGACCACAGTCATCTTCTCGGCTGTGGCAGAGCTCACGCTCTCGTGGTCCAGCAGCTTCAGCAAGACATTCAGCTCAGTCACAAAATGCTCCATTGCTGGGGGGTGACAACAACAAACAACAACTTCGCATCACACCCACTTACAGCACACAGAGTCTGCTCTAACCAATGCTAAAGAGAAGAGTTGAGTCAAATTAGTAGTACATATAAGCATAATTACTTCTCAAAGGCTGCCGATGGCTTTGCCTGAACATCTGTTTGTTTCCAAACTGATTCTATTTAGAATATCAAAGTGCACTAATTAATGCTTGTAAGCTTTGCAGCGGGAGAGAGGATCCTGGGAAAAAACAGGAAAGAAAAACATGTTGGCGCTGGTGTTGATATGGTGCAGTTGTGCTGGTGTCACACTAGCATGGCTAAGGGGGAGAGCCTTCAGCTGTTGCTTTTTAATGCTTGACATCTGGATAAATTGGCGGACAGTGAGCAGAGACCTGGCCAAGATATCTAATGGGAGGTCCTGATGGCTTAATGCAATAAACAGGCAGCAATGGAGGTATGACCCGAATTGATTTCATATGATAGTCTCTAATGAAAAGCAATGCAGAGCTACGCATGGGCAACAATGCCGACACTGTTGCTTCAACAGAAACAGGGCAAAAAAAAACAAGCATTCTAAAGGTTTCATTTTTTGATTGCGAAATACCAGGGAGTCCCAAGTTTGTGATTCCCAAGGATTTCTGCTAAACATGTCGGTTAAGTAGATTTACTGCCAACCAAGCATTCTTTTTGTAATGCTTAGTGGCATGCTAACTTGAAACACATTTTCAACAGGACAAGTATTCAACTTTTCGCTATTTAATTTTTAATGAATCCACACATAAAATTAACTATTAACTAATTATCCCACTCCACCTGTTGAAGATAATGTTTCTAAGAAGGGGACATACGACACCAGGATTAGGAATCACACAATGAAAATAAATCTTAGGCCTTCTGTCAACAGTAAACTCCTAGCTAATAACATATTGTACTATTCATTTATTCATACATGTGCAAGAATTTATGCTAAGAGATATAAACCATAAAGCCGAAATACCCAGAAAAACCCAATATGATAAAGATTACAGTAGTTACAGCTAGTACAACAAGATTACACTAACCCTATGGTTTCAGTAAAACACCAAACTATCACCAACTATACTATCACCATCTGTCAGCACAGGTAGAGTTCACAATGGCACGCCTGTTTCACTAAAACTCCTCACATGTTCCCTCTGTGTGCAGGTTAAGTGCTGGCTCAGGCCTCCCTTATCTGCCAGCAGATATTCCCACACAACTGGGAGGACTCTTAGAATCGGGGCTTTCATTACACTGTTATGTGGTGATACAAAATTGGATTCTAGAATTTGTTGATGCCTCATACCACACCCAAGCTCCCGGGATAAGGCTGAGAAAACATATGTGTGCTCTTGCATACACAAGCATCAAGCACAAGCGCGCACACACACACACTTTCAGTCACTGCTTGGGAAGAATTCTCAGGGCTATCTACAGCGCAGTTTGATAGGCTCATAGCTCAGGGATCCTTAATTATTGCAGTATGTGTCTGTTTCTTTTGGTTGGGCGACTGTTGATTTTATCTTTCTACACCAGAGCAAAACGCCTACAGGTTAACATGCTTTATTTCTCTTCAAAACCAGGCCCCCACCACTCTAAAAACAAAGGTCGCCCACTTCAAAGGGGAGCCCCCTCGCTGAGCTATGTGAGCTGCCTGATCTCCCCTGCTTCAGAGAGCACGTTTCCATGTCACCTCAGAACCCCCATTTGTATCGGTCCTCTCAATGTGAAGTGTGTGCGGTCAATTCTTCTCAAACTCACTAGTCTGGCTCCTTCATACATTATGCAATGAGAGAAATCTTCATGATTGCTGGGTGTTGTAGATAAGGAATAAGAATAGTTTTATATAGAACATTTTATATATCAAATAGTAAAACGATGGACTGATGATTGTAGGGAAAGATTATTTCAGCTAAAATTTTCAGTGCTCCATTTACCTCCGCTGACAGCTTGCAGAGCGGTACCAAACATTGCCATTTCTACTGGCAATGTAGAGATATAAACTAAGACATACATTTACAGTACAGTACACTTGATGCTAGAATGTTAACTGACAAAAAACATGCAGAGTAATATATAAATATATAACAAGAATATACAACTTGGGATGAAAAATTGCAACCAGTAAAACGCCAACAAAATTACTAACTGATAATGAAGAGGCACAGTGTATGGTGTACCCTAGATTTTTCATGCTTCATTAACATGAAATATAAAGCATGTGCAGGTTAAGTTGTTTGATCACGCAAACATCATACATGACAAATTACAGTTCCTTCTACAATGTTGGCAATAGCAGGGGTAAGGCCAAACAGACAAGTAATTCCACTCTTACCAGATTCACAAGTGGGGGAGGTGAGGACCACCATTTTCCAACTTAGGAATGAGGACAAATTGATGTGGCAATCCCCTCTCCACGTTAGATTTACAGTAACGCTCCTCGGTCAGGGGAATTCTTTAGCGCAGGTCTGCACAGGTCGTTGGCATGAACGCCTCATCATGACTGACTACCTAACTCCTTCACTCCAGCAGTAATATCAAGTGGGTTGTGCCGGCTGTGTTTACACATCCCTCCGTCTCTCTCTCCCTCTCTCTCCTGCCTTCTCCCTCCATCACTCCTCCCCTTTGCTCCTTACTCCCTGTGTGTAGGTGTATGTTGATGTAAGGTCTTCAAAGCATAATTGCAGTCTAAAGAAACAACATTTCTAGCTTCCTCCTAAAATAATGAAATGATGCCACACACGGTGAGAGCATAGACTATGTCACATGGTGATGTCACGGACAGAGGTGCCCTCTGACCCTTGGTTTGGGCTTGTTCCCTGCAGGTGATCGGGATGTCCTGCAGACTGCCAGGGACTCTAGGGTAGGGCATTTATCTCTTGCTCTGCTGAAGTGCTGATCTGAAGTAAAGGCCAGTAGTGCAGTGGTGTGTAATCCTGACAACAAAAACAACTAAAGAATGTAATCTGGGGAATTGTGAGAGCATGAAAAAGCATACTGCAGTTGCTTGATGTGAACTTTGTGTCAAACAGCTCCAATGTGATATTGGTTGGTTGGTTTTTAGTAGGATATGTATGGTAGTGGCTATGGTAACAGCAGTAGTTGCTCTGCTGGATATTATCTTACACATGTTGGGTGCTAGATTGTGCCAGTCTTCTTATCAGCAAGCTAGTGATGTTGACTGATGTTTAACAGATGCGTCTATCCAGAGTGACTCACAACAGAAAATTCAGGAACTGACCCAGTCCCGGCTCATCAGTTTAATCAAACTACAAGCGACTTGTATCAATTGTGCTTGGAAGCTCTGCTATACAGTTTGCTAGTTTCCTTCTTCAGTAAAGGTGTGTGTGTGTGTGTGAGTGAGTGTAAAAGTGTGTGTCAGTGTGTGTACGAGTGAATGGGGCAGAAGCAGAGGAAGAGTATATTGTGGAAGCCTCTCGAGTAGGATGTCTCTGTTATGGTAGCGGACACCGTCGCAGGTCTCCTGAGGGCCATTGTATGTGAGTGAACCCTTTGACACGGTTCAGGGAGTGTCCCACTCCGTTTCCGACTTTTCCGAGTGCTCCCGTTCCCACACGGCGCACTCCACCCGGCGCCCACTCAAAGGCCCCTACTCGCCCACTCCAAAGAATCTGGGTCAAGCTTCAAGAGGCTCACTGTGGTCCCCTTCTGCACGTGCCGGTGCCGCTCTCCTGTTTGGACTGGGTGTAAACTCAGCTTCCCTCTGCTCTTGCTTTTTGACACAAGAACACCAAAACACTGAGGACAGAGCCATAAATCCACTGAAGGCACTTCATCATGAACGCTCGGTTATTGTGAGGTCTGTGACATCGGGAGCTTAGACCTCCTTTTTTAAGGAGTCGCTCTAAATCAGTGTGACATTTGTGTCTGCCACAAGCTCTCAGATAAAATGCAAAAAGCTGATAAATAAATAAACAAATGAAATGCAAAGGAATCGCAAAGGACTAGGAGGTAGCTGGCTTAGAGGCCCAAGTCAAGGTTGCCTGACCCTTCTTGTGCATGGCAGACATCTATCTGGGCCAGGCGACAGGCATGTGAGAAGAGCTCAGTGATGACACAGATGATATGAGCCTGAAGGGAATACTAGCCCACTACGTAAGAGTGAACCATTTCCATATGGTGACCACTTGAGATAGAGAGAGAATGCAGCTGCCGAGACTGTCTATATGGATAAGAGCCCATGACTGAGATGCATGACTAGCGTGTTGGTCAGGTTTGCTGGTGGTCATATGGGAGACTTTAAGAATCAGGAAGTAAACAAGCTGGGATAGGTGAACAAACAGCTTTGCAGTTCAGCAATCATTGCCAACATTATGTTCCTCAAATTGAAAAACACAGATCTGGTCCCAACAGTGATCTATCATGTGGGGATAAAGAAAATACAATAGGAAACAAAAGCATTGCCTTTCTGATTTGGAAACCACACTTAATAAACCCTGAGCAGTGCTTTACCACTTTTTCTAGTCTCCATCTGTATATGTCTTTTCATATACAGTATTTATATGATTAATGACACTGGTATTGAATGCACTGCAAGAGAGCTGAGATTGGTTTGCAATGCATGGGCCACCTTCTTCAAATTCATGAATAAAAAAGTGACTGAAAAGTCACTGAGAAACATGCATAACAGGCAGGGGGTGTCCAGATTTTCTCAAAGCCTCGTTCAAAAGGCCCATTCATTTAGTCTGAAACCCACCCTGACAATGTGCTATTGTACAGACACAATCCAAATTTAGAAGATGACATTGGTCTTGAAGAAGGAGGCACAATGCAACTTGACAAATGACGAAATGACCTCAAAAGTAACTGTGAGATGCACTCTCAGATACACATACACACACACACACACACACACACGGCCCTGATATGGGCAGGGGATTGGAGTGCAGCTGTGCAGTCCATGGCACTGGCATTGTGGGTAAAAGGATATGTCCTGCAGCTGTGGTTTCCTGTCTAGGCTGACGACAGCAGTTTCTATCAAGCCTGTCCTTCTGCTTCCTATTCCTCCCGCTGGAGTCCAAACACAAATATGCAGATATGGCCAAACAATATCCACACAAAGATGCAAACAGCCTCACACACACACACACACACACACACACACACACACACACACACTCGGAACTGGTCACTATCCAAATTCCACAAAAAAAGCCATTCCACTAGAGAACCAGTCATTTTATTAACACATTCACAAATACTTTCTTGTTTTTTTGCCGTATATGAGATGTCTATCTGTAGTATTCTATTTCTCTGTTTATAATATGACAGTCACAAGTGCGCTGAGTGCTGTTATATATAAGTGTGCTAAGTGCTGTCCTTCCTGGATCACCACCCAGCAGCAGCCACTCCCTGGAGAAGTGCATCAGCTGTCGGACGAGGTGCCATTCTACGGGTGGCAGGCTTCGAGCTGCTGGAGCTGCTCATCGCACACATTCTGGGGGAGCGCCTTCTCACAGTGGAGACCTTTGTTGAGCACCACTCAAGGTCACATGGGGGACATGTGTGCTGGGGAGAGGCGTGTATGTGAGTGTGTGTGTGTGTGTGTGTGGGGGGGAGGGCATAATTTAATGTGGGCAATTTTTGTCGGTTGACGCCACGACAAGGGTAGGGTCAATTGCAGAGAAGTGGCGTGCCGCAGCAGTGGGCAGGGATTTTTTTGGACAAATTTTTGGCACGTGGATGTGAGTGACAGGCATTACGAATAGCTGAGGGCCCCAAAAAAAAAGAAAAAGAAAAAAACTTGCACGGCATCAGCTGCAGGGACACATCATCTGTGGGGATGATGCCACTGGTGGTCATGGTCATAAGAACTACAAGGGGAAACATGTTGGCCTCTCCTGATGGGAGCGATGATCCACTCCTGATGTCAACCTATCCTTCATTGGCAACATTTCTGTAGACAAAGCTCTGTGCAGTGGGACACAATATAACCACGCTATTTTTAAGCCCTTTAGGCTACTCCTTTCTCAGTTATGTGTCTCCTCACCACTACAGCGTATTATAATACAACAACCACACGACATGCATAAACAGGAAGCCATGGACAAAGTCACAATCTGTTATCAGTCCACATCTGTGATATAAAAAGAGCTTTATTCCTGAGGCTGATTCAAGTCGTTCTCCACGGCTGGCCCAAAGACGTAAGGGAATGTGAGGCCACGTGAGGCATGTGAGGCATAGGATAACTAAAAGAAATGCTGTCTCAGAGGTTGTCATCCCTCTCTCTCTCTCACTCTCTCTCTCTTTCCTTTCTGAAGAGCGCTCTGTTTGATTCTAGACTGCAAGTCATGAGAACCCAGTCACGCAGTCACGGGAATTATATTTATACACGGGAGGAACCTAAAGACTCAACCTTTCCAAGAGCCCTTTACGAGAGAAACAAACTCTAACTAATCCAGCAAGTTTCACAGGAATGCAGGAGTCAATTATTAACCTGTGGTGGCACCAATGAGGGGTTAGAACGCTAGAGTCTAGCTGAAGCCACTTAGCCAAGTCTTTCAAATTCACTGGAGCACTGGAGTCTTTTTGCACCCATTGTCATCCATGCAGTTTGGCCATACCACTGACTTGGCAAGTCTTTGAAAGTTATGGAGGCAAAGTCTAAAGGGACCAGGGCCCACTTGACCCAAATCTGAAGAGATGCCGAATGGCCAAGCTGGCCAGTGGTGTGCTGCCTGTGCCACTCCTTGACCTCTGGGGTTGATTTCCGCTCCACAACACCATGAGTCAGAGTAAGGGGGAGCCCCCGTGCCGAGACAAAACCCTGTTTCAGACCCGACCGAGTGGCTCACATCTGTGGCCTCACCCTGCCCCTTGGTTCGTCTCCTCTAAAGAGACGTGCACAAGAGCCTGCCTTGACGGACTGCGCCTCTCCCACTGTCTTCTCCCCCGAGGAGGGATGAACATTCCAGCAAAAGAGAGAGAGGGAGAGGGAAAGAGAGAGAAAGAGAGGGAGAGAGAGAGACTGAGAAATAGACAGACACTATCAGGTCTGTGCTTCCTCGGCCTCCATCGCATGCAGCAGAAGAGTAGCATCATTGTCTGGCACAGGCTGGAGGTATTTATAGAAGCGTGCTGCTATGTGTGCACCAAAAGCTTGCAGGAGAGGCCTAATCCAAACACCCAGGTCGTTCTACATGTAAGAGAAAGACATCTCAGGGCAGATGATTATAAACAACACAGGGACAGAAGCACCCTCCAGGCCTTTACAGGAGACTATGGTGCCTTCAGGAGTAAGCAAGGAAGGAGCAAAGGAACTCCACCTAATGTACACCTCTCCCCTTACTGTTAGTCTACATACCATTTCATCCTTGGACTGCTGATCGCCACAATAGATCACTTTGAGTGTGAAAGGCACAGGTTTTCAAAGAAGCTTGAAGATGTTTTTAAAAGTATGGTGTGACTCAAAACATAGCTCTATTGTTCAAGGTCTCTGAACGCTGTCTATAGAAAAAAAAGAACCAAAAAGTTTGATGTGACATAGGCCAAATAACGAGCCAAAAACGAATATGAAGTGACTGCGGCATACTGACAGTACTTGATGACCTGGAACAACGGGGCTATGCATTGATTCACACCGATCTTCTCCATCAAAGCCATCTCCTAGCCAGAAGGCTTCAAGGCCACATACTCTTCACCACCCCTACTTGCCCACCACTAATTAAGATATCTGAGGACATATATCATTCCGTGTGTGAGACCTGGCTTTCATCAAGTCTATCTTGGGTCATACTTGACAAGACGGGACAAAAGACCGTTACAGCCAATGACTGTGAACCATTGTGTGTAATTGCGGAGAAGGCAATGTGTGATAAATGGTAGTTTAGGCACTGAGAGAGAGAGAGAGAGAGAGAGAGAGAGAGAGAGAGAGAGAGAGAGAGAGAGAGAGATTTTTATATGACAACTAAAAACAAGCACAAAGACGCTGCCCCTCTGACGGTTCGCCTTCTTTAATTGATGGTGATGAATGACCTAAACACTGTCAACAGTTTGATGGCACAAAAGAAAAACATTGTACACTTATGCTGATGTATGATGTTTTAAAATTGTGTCTTTTGATTATTTTAAATATAAGGTCAGTTCAATCAATCTGCCTATGACAGCATATGAGGAGTTTAAATGCAAACCCCTGCAAAAACGGAAGACCAAACAACTTGTCAATTGTTCATTTAAAACTGCTCAACTAGAAATTAGTTTGAGAATATTGTGCAGAACATGAAACATAAGTTGAATCCAGGTCAGGTCTACAGTCTGACTTAGTTGTACTTTTGGAAGTGGAACCTTGGTAGAGACAAGCATGAGAAAGCATGTCATTGACAGCAGTCATGGTCTTTACACTTGTCTGGAACTGCTGCGGAAATCTATTGTCTCTAAAATGGCTTTGAGTCTGCTTTATAGGCCAGGCAATACACATTCACACATATAGACATCTGCACAACTCCAGTGTTTTTCCTAAATTTAGTGCAAAGTATTTAATGTTGCACTGCACATATTAATGTAATCTAATGTGGATTGTGGACTGGCTATCAAAGTTGAAACTTTGACATGGAGAAAACTTTTTCACATAGGACCTTAAACTGGTATAATGAGATGCCATCATTTGGCTTCATATTCTTACCCTAATGGTCACAGGTTATTTACACGGCAGAGTTCCAAAGCATAAAATATTGACATTATGGGTTGTAAATTAATAACATAACCTAAAAATAACAATAACAGAATGATTAGTATTTATTATACTATTATTATACTTGGATGATTGTCAATTAATCACACCTCTAATATGCAGCTCATGGCTAAACCTGAGATGAATATACACAAACAAAGAAACCAGGGAGAGAGAGAGAGAGAGAGACTGAAAGAGAGAAAGAAAAAGTGAAAAACGAGAGTTACAGAAGCAGTATTTGAAGGAAAATCCTTAAGGAAGTGTCACTGTGACTAAAAACAGTAACGTGTCTCTCAGATGGGCTGTTTTTTTCCTGGCAACCACACAACAAACAGAAAGCCCTACACGTTAACTCCAGCGGATTTCCCGGGACGAGCAGCAAGGAAGTTTTCCCTAAAGCCATAAATAGGATCCTCAATACACTGACCTTCACAGCCGGACAGAGAAGAGAGGAGGAAGCTCCAGAGGAACACAGAAGGGAAGCGGGAGAGATAGACAGAAAGAGACACATGGAGGAGAGGGAAAGGGAAAGGACCACTGACAGCGGAAAAGAGAAAGACAGCAAGAGACTAGATGATTAGAGATTAGAGGTGAGGCACCAGTAGTGAGATGCTGCGATGGAAAAGACAGTCCAACTGAGAAAAACTTTCTCTCATTTTTGCACACACAAGTCAACAAAACTAGCCTTGAACTGGGTACCAAACAAGACTTCCTTGACCATCCTAAAAAACCTTAAGAATTAAAGACTACGGAAGTATTACACAGCACAGATCTGGTGTGAATCTGTTTAAGGAATAGGTTCTGTCTGAAAATAACAATAATCTGAAGTATTTTAAATTATATTCCATGAAAAAATTTACATACTGGAGTGCAGGAATCAGCATAAATAATCTACACAAGTCATGTTGTGAATAAATTTGGAATCAAACTATAACAACTGCTTTGGATATATAAAGATTTACTGTAGGTAAACATTTTCAAATACTGTTAGATGTATGCACCTGGTTGCATCTTCAAAGGTTCGACTGCCAGTGGACTACTCTTCAGTAAGAGGGGTTCCAGAGAGGGGATCTCCTGGGTCTCTTGTTGTGTAGTAACGTGTAGGATTAAGTAAGATGTACGCTATATTTTCCCATTTGAAAATACAGAAGACTATTCAGAAAGTGTTTGTACATGCCTGTACATAATTTCGGCTCTGGGGTTAGATACCAGACTCACAATTTAAGAATGAAGGCTGGGGGCCGTCACCTTTATGGAACAAGTCTGAGCGGAAAAGAAATCTGTTCATGCAGGCTCGAGCGCTCAAAATGTCACAGTGTAGCTGTTTTTTGTTAAGCCCCCATTCCAAATGAAATAAGCTATAGCTTACTCATAATGACAATTACAAAACTGTAACCGGCAGCCTATAATGCGCAACATTTACATATTAAAAATATTTAACAAAAATATGCAGTGCATAAAGAAATTAGATGTAACGCGTGAATGTGTTCTCTCAACGTTACTTTCCCCCGATTTATTCTCACAGAAAATGGAAGTTAAGGTACTGTAATTTCAGTAGTTTAATGTTGCCCACACATGCACAGATGACATGACGCCGATACAGTAGACTACAACATCTGTATTGTTGGCACTCTGATTGAGCATCTATTGCATCACCCATAACACGTTGGATCTCTCACTGATAAAAGTTACCAGGTAAGCTAGGCATATCTGAGCGTCATCTGATCTTTTTCAAAAAACATAAACATTGCCCCTGGTTGACAGTACGGCTTGGTTACCTTGGCTACTTCCACTTCTGCACTTCTGAAAAGTATTCAACGCATCCCCGCCTGTTTCCATTTGACCACACAATCCCGCATTCAATTAACATTCAAAGGGAAACTCACAGTTTGAGTCAATGGTGTCCATTCCAGGCTTTCTGCTGTTCCTGCTCGTGGGAAGGCTATGATCCCAGATAAGACTCCTTTTCAGGACGCGGCTCTGTGCATAGCACCAGTGACTAAACATCAAATCTGAGTTAGTAGGAGAATGGGGTGGTAACGCCAATACCATCCAGTAGCAGACGCGCTGGGTCCTAGTGTCTGCCCTTCAAACAATTTAGAATACTAACACAAATCCATAAATTGCGGGGGCAGTTAGTAACCGAATAACGTATGCTATTGTATGACAAATGGCCTTATTCATTCATGAATATGTCAGAAAGATATGTCTTGAAGCTTATAGTCTGCATTCCTGCATATATCCCAAGTTAAATACACAGGACTCTGCATTATTTTGACATTAGGCTTATTCTGATTCTATCCGATGACGTAATCCTGCCACCGCTTTCATGTAACAGTTACACCTACAAAACGGACCACAGACTGTGTTGTATCTTATTAACACAGTCCTAATAACAAATTGTGTTGCATTGTATTAATTCACTGAATAAACACACCATTTAAAATTGAAAAAGGAACACCAAATAGTGCACATCAATACACATCTCAAGAACATTGACAAGAAAACACATTTTATTTTAAATAAAATATATACATTTGCTCTCATGTCTTATTGATTTTAAATTAACTATTAGCTAATAGTTGTACAAAATGAAACCAGTTTAAAAACAATCTAACAGTTGAATTGTGTAATTTATGGCGTCTCTCCCCAACAATTTACCTACAAAAGGAGTTAACTGTATGTTTTAGTGCCAGGGGGCTATGTAATTTAAAGACACTTACTTACCAGAAAAAATACAAACAAATATGGCAGTTAGTAATCTTCACTGTAAATGATAGAAATCTCAAACAGCTGTAAGCCTTCTCTATATGTTAAAAAGACAATTACGTCACCATTCCTGAAAACTGGCATATGTGCAACATTGCTACCTGAAAACAAAAACAAACAAGTATAACCCAGCATTAATTGCAGACAAATTTCAAAATTGCATTGAATTTGCTCTGCAATTGTGACATTGTTTTGAGTGTTTGCTTGGCAAAATGATACTTATTCCACAATGTCCCATTGCAGCCACACAAAACTACCCCTGCAATTGAAAGAACTCTGCTCTATGCCTGTCTCTAGGTTCTAAATTCCATTAACCAAAGAGAAACTACCACTGACAGTCACACTTTCTCAGGGTGTGAGCTATAATGGCTGTAGCACTACAGCATAATTTCAGGCATTTAAACAGTTGCTCATTTACTGTACTGACAATGTCACCAGTGTTCAGCACAACTAAAATGACTTGGTTTTACACACTGCTCATCTCACAATCTAATTACTCCTTTTAAACAATTGTGCTTCAAGCATTTTCCCCAAATGTCCAAAACATTGTCACTCCATTTAGTCCTAAAGAAATAAGCTCACAGATTTCACTCCAATCGCACACCTTTACTATTTTCAGATGCAGTATTTATCTCCGCTTCAGTATATCGGTCAGTTCAATGCCATTTCTAGGTAAATCACAAGGTTTTTCACTGAAAGATGCAAAAGAGAAACATAGTTGGAAGTAAAAAAAAAAGTTCTCCAAATGTCCCAAATATCGGCGCAAAGCAGAGCCCAATTTTATCTATGGCAGTTCCTTCAAATTACAACTGGCAATTTCAATCACGCATAATGAAGACAACCTGTAAACTCTGCACTATTTGTTCTCTTGGCTCCATGTTTACGTAGGCTACCTATTTTTTAATTATCATTTCTGAAATGAAAATTATTCCTCTGTTCTCCTTCTGTTTAGTTTCTTGATGTCGTAATGTTATACATTCTTTGGATCCAATGTATAAGTGTATACACTGAGTTTAGTTCTCAGGCGAACAGGGAGCAAGTAAACAGAATATAACATATCAATATGTTTGATTTACCAGTACTTTGGTATGCAATTAACACAAACATCTCCTTAAAAACACATGAACAGTAAATGTGTAAACCAATTCATTAAGTTCAAACAAAATTCTTGTTAAGTGAAATATAGTATAATAAAACTCTCTCTCTCTTGCTCGTTCTCCTGTGTTCACTTTTTTCACACAGTGCTTATGATCTGTCTTGCATCTTCAGCCATCACTCCCCAAGCAGTCTGCATCACACAGAAATTGTTTCGCTTATATAAACATTCGGATTCCACAGTTGCTGGTGTTCTTAACTAACACTCCAGGATGAGTTTTAAGGCAACTTTCAATCGCTCTCGACTCTTGCAACTGAGTTTGCAGTGTAGTGTGGGATGATACACATGCACACACACACACACACACACACACACACACACTTACACACACACTCATCAACACACACACACACAGAAAATACTGAAAGCATTTAGTGGCCTCAGTGAATGCTGTTGTCTCTAAGCCTATCCATTTTGTTAGTGCAGGTGGCTCACAGGACCAAGTAGTGGGTCGGGCGGCTTTTTCTTCATCCGCTCATCCAAGTCTCTGTGCTTCCCTAAGTGTCTTAGAACCTCCTCAGGGGCTCTAGATTCCAGAGAACCATTTGTGTGTCAAGCAGTCCAACTCTGCTGCCGCTACTGAGGGAAGTTTGGTGTTGCCAGAGCCCTGTCGGCTGTCCCTCCTTTGACCATGTGCTCCAGCACATCCAGCACTCAGAACAGTCGCACTTGTTTCTTTAGCTCGTTTCGTTTCCACAGTGCCAGTCGGTCAAAGTCTGCCATTGTCATTCCAAACACTTGGTAGAACTCTTCTGGAGACAGATGACGCTGTTGAGGAAGAAGGTCCACAGATGATGAATTGAACAGAGGTGGAAAATTCCACAGTCAGATAGAAAACGTCCAGCACATCCCAGCTGAGTGATGCTACTTCTAAACTAATTGACAGTGTGATCAAACCTACCTCTAGTCTCGTCCTGTCTACATCACTGGGTAGCTGATTGCGCCCCCTCATGGTCACTATGAGAGATTCATATGGATAAACCTGTAGGGGGCAGAAAGGATCAAGTTAGGATTATGTGTAGTTAGTATGTGTAGTTAGGCTGTGTACTTGAAATATATTCCATGACTCTCAGGACATACAGCCAACATAGTCCAAGGACAACATATCAGTTGTTGAAACTAGAATTTTAAATTGTTATATGTGACATTTTGTCTGTTCAAATTTGAAGCCAGCAGTTCATCTCAAAACAGTTAAGAGAATGTCAGTAAAAGGAAGGAAAAGCTGAGTAAGGCTAAAAACAAACGCCACTTCTTAGTTTATTACAATAATTGCAAAGATTATTTGAATAGTTCATTCTGCTCTTAGACTCAAACAACATTTTCTTGATGTTTTCCTTTTAGTTATTCTTCATACTCTATATGCTATATTTTAGCATTGAGTTGCCATTATGATGGAACCACACTTTTGGATCTTAGTATAGAAAACCGTTTACTCTTTAGGCCCTTCTTCAAAATATGGATGCTTATGCAGTTCAAAATCTCTCTCTCTCTCTTTCTACTTTAGCCCTATACTAACATACTATCATGGATGCTGCTTTTTAAATGAACACTTAAATAAGTATACTTTTATATTTACATTTATGTAGACAGATAATTCAATTTGAAATGTTCCTGCTTGTGTTACTCAACAACTCAGCTTTTTTACTGAATTGTATTGTCTCTGTTCCAACTTTGGGACATGCCCTGTATAACAACTATCAAATTTCGAATTGGCACATACTACAAAAACAATGATTTTACTTGGTATCAACAGTTGATATGTTGTCTTTGAACTATTCTTTATCAAAGCTTTGGCTTGTCTGTAATAATGAAATATATTAATTTTAAATTAATAATAAAAAATAACAGTATTTTGTTTCTATTGAAATTTTATCAGCTTCTTTGGAATTCCCTGTGTACTTGAACATAAATTTGATTCTAATATAAAAGAATGATAAGTATAATAATAGCAGGTACCAATGTATCCATTACTGGTTTGTGCCTCCATAGAGTAATCATATTTCAACTGCAAATTTATACAGCTACATTCAAATTGGGTGGACATGAAGAATGTACTTGAGGTTGAGTCTGAAAATGAGAGTAGCACAGTTGCTAATGGCTGCGGTGAGAAATGTAAACAGATATATTGAGAGGCATGGGAGTGAACACACCTAATGAAGGGTGCGTTTGTGAAAAAAGCACAAAAATACTGTCATCACCCAAAAGCCCACGTCACCAACCACGACAATCTGACTTTTTATTCACTTAGTGTTTGCCAAGGGTTATGCATTCAAAAGGAATGCCATGATGACACTGGCTGACCCATCAAGAAGTGGCCCATGCACGAGTGGCCTGGGCCCTCCTGAACCACATCCTCCTTTAGCACCTCGGGAGCAACCACAACCACCTCTTATCACAGATAGCCGTGAGCACCTCACTTCCTGTAGGCCTGACAGTAGGAAGTGTCCCCTTGACTCGGAGCGCATAGTCAGCGGATGAGGCTTCCTCCATGACAACGCACACACACACACACACACACACACACACACACACACACACAATCACACACACACACAGTGTCGATTGACAAACACACACACACACACACACCATCAGACCCAAAGCTGTCACTTCCTCAAGCATGTGTTTCTTCAGTTAGAAACAGAGCAACAGGGACAGAGAAATGGTAAAGATGGACACCACCTTAAGGCTTTGGCTGTGGGCCCCACTGGCATTTACCTTGTAGTCTGAAAAAGAAGACCAAAGAAAAGAAATAATGTTGAAAAAACATGTTTTTTCTAATGTGACTATACACATTAGTGGTGGCAGCACATGCCTAAGACTCTGTGGGAACTGAGCATGGGGTCTTTCTGCTGTGAAGCCTCTCTGCTGTGAATGACTACTGTATAATGCGCTGTATAAATAAAATCAAATTCAATTGAATTGAAGTGTCCAGTATGAGCAGTTGTGAATGTTTATAATTTCTGACACAGCGAGTTAATGATATGAGCTTACCCACTTGCACAGCCCATCACTTTAATATGTATTTTTAAATCACTGTCACAACAAAGCTACCAATTACCCACCGAGCCAAATGACCCACCTCTGTATCCCCAGTTCACAGCATTGCTGCTGTCGTACTGGTAGTAGTCCGCACTCTGAGGCTGTGAGGGGAAAAGAATAACACCATAAAAGAAAAAGAAAAACATCATCCTGAAAGCAAGATAATAATTCAATTTCTGTGAAAGCAGTATCTCTTAATTTATTATCACTATTGCATAAATATGGAGAGTGCAGAAGGAGTTCAGGACTGCTTGAAGTCGCCAGCCTGTCTGCGCATTGACATTTTGGGAGGCGGGGATGCGATGGGGCTCTGCCACTGCTCCAGCAGCAAAGACAAAAGAGAGGGAACCCTTGAGTTGTCCCCGTGACTGCCTCACAGTGGGAGGTCTTACTGTGTACGGGCCACAGCAAACAAAAAGGCACGTTCATCAGCTTTAAAGTCCTAGAAAGCTCTCCTCAAGTAAATCTCTTACCCTGTTCAGGCCATTTCTGCCATACCCTGGCAATGAGGCTGACTTGGAGATGTAAGAATCTGAAAGAGATCACACACACAAAACACATGCACACACACAATAACAGCATACAGTAAGTTTTACACTTAATAATGCCCTTATAGTGTGTGTTCCTTTGCATGGATGTGTTTGTGTGAGTGTCTGTGTGTGTGCATGCACCCTCATGTGTCATGGGTTAGAATGTGACTAGTGCATGCATGCACCTACAAATCACAACCAGCAGGGGGCCCTAGATGCCCAAATATACAATACATTCCCTCTTGCCCTCTCCAGCTGGTTTTTAAAGAGAAAAGGGAAACAAAAGAGGATCACCCATTGCACCACGGGTCATCATGCAGAAAACATGCGAGACAAAGCCACTGGTTTATCTCCTGCCTGCACAAACAATGCTTCATCAATGTCTGTGCAGACAATGCAAGTGAGCGTGTCAGCAGATGGGCCCAAAATATTCCTTGTCCAGCGAGAGATTAGGATGCAAAAACAGAACAACGAACAACACTAAATCATTGATTAATGAGACAGATAAAAAAAGAGAAAAGAATTTTTTAAAAAAAGGACATGAGGACATGACCTCCAAGGGACAGGTCATGCCATAAGGCTTGCACCCATGCACAGCACACAGTCAGGTCGTGAAGAGAAATGCATGAAGATTTAAGGGCAAATACTAGACACAAACACACACACACAAACACACACACACACACAGATACATGCCACTCACCACTGTCTGCACTGTAGTGTGACCTGGCAGCTGCAAAATAAAAGGAAAGGGACAGTTGACAGGTAAAGAGGGAAAAATAGACAAAACGGAGCCAAAAAAAAAAATGAAGGAAGATGGCAGAGTGGAAGTCAATCTAATGGAGCAAAATAGGCACTCGTAGGGACCTAAGGCCCAGCGCAGTCTCTTTCATCTTGCTTTACGGGTCTGATAATGAGTAGGGCTTCAGAGGGGCAGTGGCATGCCTCCGCGTTAGACGAGCCAAGGTCGTAAGCATGATTAAGCGCGGCCTGTCACAGAAACAGCTGGGCTCCAGAGATTTCTCCTGAAACGGTTTGCTCAAGCTTCCATCTGAAATGCCCCGCTGCCGGATTACGCACAAGCACAACTGGATGCAATTAGCACTAATACAGTTCGTCTGGATGAGGACGTGTGCAGCAACATCCACCACCTTCAAGTTAAATAAATGAAGCATAAAATGAAGGACCTCGCAAATACTGAGACCTTTGTACCAAGTAGGTGATTACAAAAGCAAATCTGAATTTTCTGAACACTGTTTCCTTCCCATTTCTCTCTCTTTTAATCTCTTGGCTAATTATGTTTAGTCTCTAAACTTTACAGCTTTCCCTTCCGTGATTTCCTCTCCTGGTGTTTGTGGTCTGGTGCAGGTTAACATTTTACACATACTACCACTACACCAGTTTCTCTACTTACAACGTATCAGGAACTCACATTCTGTCAGATGCTCAAAACAGTCTGAAGAAGAGTTCCTACCAATATACCAATATACACAATTTAAGATGAAAAGTAAAATAATAATGACTACATGATGTCAAAGTCCATAAAACAAGGCAGCCTGGAAGGAAGAACAGGTCGAGTCCTGGTGAGTGGTAGAGAGGAGGTGAGTGCAATACACACAGCGAATCAAAACGGTTGTGAGCTAACTCCTGCCAACCACCAACTACGCCACCTCCATCACACTCCAGGCAACATGTACACCTTTATGCTCCGTCTTGACACAAGCACACGCCTGTTGGCGTGCGATGCATCCAGTCCAACCTGACACAACGCCTGAACTAGAGCTAGAAGCAAGAAACATTTGTGTGGTCAGACCACAGATGAATTGAGGGCGATAAACGATGCTGGTGATTTGAGGTCAGTGGGTCATGGAGTCAGAATGAATATTCCTCCTCCACCTACCAAGGGTATAGTTTAATCATGGCAGATAGTGGATGAGGTCAGTGGTGTTTATGTGTGGATGTATTTGGATGCATGTGTGTGTGTGTATTTGCTATGCTATACTATGCTATTACAAATGAGCATTAGAGTCTGTCTCTTGGTGTGCCAATAAGTGTTTATTAGGTAATGGCATGTAAACTGCGCAACACAATACATATCATTGATCATTTAAATGTAGCACTAAGCACTAAAAAGTTAAGCCTGTGTGAGAGATGTGAGTTTAAGAGAGGGATTATGTGTGTGTTTGTGTGCGAGTGAGTGTGTGTGTACGTGTGTACGTGTGTGTGTGTGTGAGAATCATGTGACCCATGGTACAGTCTGTGTGCCTGGGTGTGTGTGCCAGCATGTATGCCTGCACCCTTTGGTGCTGTTGGCTGGGGGTCTGGGATTAGCTCCCTGTCCTCCCGTCCCTGGGCCTGTGCGTCCCCTTGATAATCCATTCTCAGCAGGAAAGTCAAACACTTTCATTATACAACGCTGTCTCTCTCTCTGTCACTCTGGACTACGGCGTCCGCCTCCTGTGCAGCCGAGGCGGTGGAACATCAAGCTAGCGTGTCCACGGGCTAATGGAAGCTGCAGCCAGCCACAGCGCTGCCGCCACTCCCTCCTGCACAATATGGCGAGCTGTGGGGAGGCGTTTAAAGAACAGCATGCCTCCACTTGTTGGCTGGTGTCTGTGTCTGTGTGCTTGTGCCAACAGCATCTCTGCTGTGATTACGTAACACACTCACTGTACCAGACAACGCATTAGGAAGTAATTAAAAAATAAACAACGATGTATGGGGGCATTAGTGGTTATCTCTTTTGTAATCTGTCCAGATTAATTACGAAGTTAACCTTTTAAACACTAGGTTATTTTCATGTTATTTTTTACTCCGTTTTACTCTGTTTACTTTGAAGCTGATATCTTGGTCATTGAAAAGGCTCCTGTATAAGTTTTATTTGAGGACACTCTGGGCTATCAGAATCTGGTGTCATAATGCATGATTAATTCACTTTGTTAATTTAATTTAATTTAATTCATTTTTTTAATCAACAAAAAATCATGTTGCATCTAAACAAAAACTATAGTTTTATATGTTTCTCACCACAGAAAGCTTACATTACAAATCTTTACATATCTGTGCGAGGAGACTGTCTGGAATCTGGCAATATAAGAACCATGGTAGTGGGATGTTCTGTGACTTAGCAGTGTACAAAAACCTGTGATGTGTGCATGACAGAAATAAGCGCCACTTTTCTTTTTTTCTGAATAAAATGATATGGATTTACTCTGTGATAAAAAAAATCAGGTTTATTTCAAACAAACATGTAATATGTAACTTGAACACTTGGACCATAATCATTACTGATAATGGCATCATCCTCAGTAATCAGAGTAAAGTAAGAGTAAACTTTTTCTCTTTTTGACGATTTTTTGTTTGTTTTATCTTCTCTCTTTCCTCAAAACTGATAGTCTCCTTCTCTGCGTCGAGTGAACTGATCCAAACTGAACTTTTTACCTGACCTGAACTGACCACACGTGAGAATGGGCATTTCAAACGTGTAAGTGCACTGGAGGTGTACATTTTTTTCTGACGAATGCATTGCAACAGAAGTGGTGTTGGAAGCAGCAGGATGAATTATCAATATTATAAATAGCACCATGCAGAAATATACAGTATTTGCAAAACCTGCATTACATTTTTTGCAACTAGGACGTTTCAGGCTTATATCCTTCAAGGGTAGGTAACTTTGCTGTTCATAAGTTCATAAGTGCAAATTCGGTTTGACAGCAGTAGTCAAAATTTCAATACATTTATTCTACATTTATACCATGATTGCTTTGATGTACTAGTTGAGTATTTACCATTTGAAAGCCCTGTTTCTGTACTTTCGTCTGATATGCGTGTCGTGTCTGTGCGATGTCGGGTTTGCGAGTTATTGAACTTACAGTAGAATAGTGTGATGACAGCACTGATTGTCAACTGTACTATTTATAAAATTAAGATACATTTTTAAAATTCTTATCTCAACACCACATCGGTGTACACACAACAGCTGCATATAGTTGGAAAGCCCTGGCTGTCCTCTTTCCGGTGATATATGTTTCATCCCGCTGTGACATACCATTCTGGAGTAAACTGACAGAGACAGAGGTATGCGATTATGCCCGCACCGTGCGGGCTTCGGGTTGATAGCGTTAATTGTGCTAATTACTGAGGCACATACTTTATACTATATGCATACACTCATAGGATACTCTGGTATGATTCATAAGTCATCTGAATAGGTCAGCTGGCTTTTTAGGGGTAATGTGCCAACACACCTGTGTTTAAAAGTGGGTCAAGTAACAAGTAAGAAAATGTGTTCATCATGACACATAAGTTTTTTGTACATTTATCTCAACAAGAAAGAAGGTGTGTCCAGTCCAGTGTAACCTTTCAGGGTGCAACGATACCGACCCGGGTGAAATGACCCCTGACACTATTCCTACCGAGTGAAATGTCTTCGGGTGTTGTGAAGGTAAGGTACAGTATGGCACAGTACTCACAGCCGTTGACTGTGTTGCTGTAGCCTATGTTGTGCAGGGCCTCTTTGCTGCCACTGCGGGAGTTGCGCGCGCTTCCCCAGGGATCGTTATCATACGAGCCCGATCTGGCTTTCATCTCCTCTTTTAGAATCATCCGACCAATGCCGCCTTGGATCTAGGAAAGGTGCAATATATGTTACTGCAAGAATCAGTTAAAAAATGACAACAAAATCAATATTTCTTACAGTAACCTATTTATACCCTATGTAGTCACTACATTTCAAAAGCAAGGAAATAATTCATGTTTGAACTTATGTCTTTTAGCTAGTCTCTGAAATTCCCTTTATTGGTATTATGTCAGTCAAGTCACCATGACTATTGGAGCAGTGCTCCAGCACTTTTAGCAAATTGGGTAATCTCTTGGTGACTAATTCATTTTCTGGTGGTGAAAGGGAAAAGAGTGAAGGAATGATAGAAGGGAGAAAAGTAAGACTCCGAGACACTCACTCTGTTCAGACTCTGGCTCCATCCGTCCTCCTCCCCACCTGAGGAGAACCTCCGCGCTCGAGGGGCTACAGGGAGGGAAGGAACGCGGGTCAGCCGGATTAAGAACAGACAAGTGGATCTGTGCACGGTAATTAAACAGGTGAAAGTGCCTGTGACACCAAGAGCTGTGAAGAAGTTCTCAACTTAAACGAGACTGCTAATCTGTTCTGACCCTTGACCGGATTGTCCTTTCCTTTATAGATAAATGTTTTGTCCTAAGTAACCTCTTTTTAAAGAGGTGTCCTAATTTTGTTCGCCAACTCCTGCTAATCTTGCAACCTTCTTTGAAGTAAAATGGCACATCCCTCTAAGACAGAAAAATCTAAATAATCCCTAAGAGACAAGCAAGGACTTTGATGTGTAAAGTCTGTAATATTTAAACCCTGAGTAAAGATTATAATGTGTGTATTGTGGGGTAAAGAGTGTGCGGTGTAAAGTCTATAATGTACAAAGCTTGAGTAAAGACAATAATGTATGCATTGTGTGATAAAGATAATAAGGTGTAGAGTGTGTGTAATGTGTAAAGCAGCACCTCGAGGGGAGCTGGTGTAGTGGTAGTAGTCAGACTCGGAGTGCTGGCAGTGGTCTGGTGAATAGGACGATGACAGCTGAGAAGAATGGAGAATGTCTTCACTTGTTTTACTTTTGGTGGCTTCGTAGTCACAGTCGTCTGTGCAAACATCACCAACCGTTACACATGGCAGTAGATCTTGGTTTAAGTTAGCACTATTTCTGAGCAAAACATCCGAACTGAACAAACAAACGCATAGGCAAACAATGCAAAGAAATTCTGAAATCATTGCTATGTTGGACAATAAGACCTAAGAGTCCTGACCTCCTGTAATGGTGTTTGTCTGTGTGTGTGTGATAACATGAGAAGCGATCACTGGCTATAGTGAGGAGAGGTGAGTAAAAATGGCCTGTGCGTTTGTGGCTGGGGCGCTATTGTGCCAGGGTTTGATGAGGACGGAGTGAGTGACGGGAGCAGTGAGGGGCTTTGTGCCAGGCGGCCATCACAGAGAGGAGGGAGTGACAGTGAGCATTACTCAGGTTAATGAGGTTATGCACCAGAGCAGAGAGAAGCAAAGGGAAGAAGAGATGGAGAGAGGAGAGAAAAAAGAGTGGAATGAAGGGATGCGGAGACGGGTTTGACAGGAGAAAATTAGGAAGAATAAGCTAAACTTTATTATGGACTCTTTTGCAGCAAAGATATCCTACACTAAACCTTACTGAAAATGCACAAGGCTCTGATTCTACACCAGCGTATTACTTTCACTGCACACTGGGGATAAGGCTGCCAAAACACAGGCGTATGTGATTCACTGAGCAGATTGGGATCAGGATCATCCGGTTAGCTTATTTAGTCTTAGTGGTTGACTTTGGACAGATCTCCCGATAGCCCTTTGCTATTGAAGTGAAGATTTGGCTGAAAGGAGACAGAGAGATGAGAGAGAGAGAGAGAGAGAGAGAGAGAGAGGAGAGAGAAAGGAAAGAGAGATACTTACAGATAACATGGGCAGCAAGGACAGGACAGCATGATGAAGGAGGTAGGGGAAGCAGAATTGGAAAAGAAGGGGTGGAAAAAACGGGAACAGTAAGTGAAAATGATCATAGAAACAGTCAACGATTCATCCATAATTCTCGACCCAGTGGAGGGAAAGGTCTGTCGTGTGGCCATATGGAGGCATCATTAATGCACATTCGCTCCATATCCTATGTGACTCCGGCTCAAGACACATTCAATTTGGCATGAACTAATATGATATTTGAGTTGCATCACGTCGTACGTCCTCCACATGGCCAGCACAGAGTTTTGCTCATGGCTTCAAAAAGCACTACAGGCCAGCAGTCGACAGGGCATACAGAGAAGCTTACTACTGTACACTGCAGATGGACAAAGCTTCATTAGCTACGTTCAGTACGTTAAAAAATGTATATGATTTAGTCAGGTCATATATTTTTATGTCAATGCATTTATAACATTTGCATGCACTTACAGTACAGAGATACATGTATTTTAATCCTGAAACTGAAAAGGCTTTAATTTGATTTGTGTGTACAAGAGAAGAGAGAGCTAACTGGAAGTTAGCAGCAGGACATATTAAGTGCCCAAGACCACAGGTCTGTGATGCACACAACACACCAACTCACAACAAACCAAACAGCACATCACAGAAAACACACACACGTCTGGAGTTGAAAGAACACTCGGAACACCTCAAAACCATCTATATTTCACCATTTTCTCCACGTACAGTATAATGGCTACCAAGATACCTAAATATACTCAATCGTTTGGGAGGATCCTTTGTATCAGTCTGGCTATTTCAAGAGTGGCATATGATGTGACATATGCAGTTCCATGTTATTTTTTGCATTTGTCACCCACAAATACGGACAATGGGACTGAATGTGACATACAGTTACATTTACATATTAGCAATAAGCTGTTCACTACAAGAAAAGCATGCATGCAATCTCCATCACTCCAGCTGAATTAAAGGACAATGTCAACAAAAACATGTCTTGACATTAAATAGGCCTACTAGTAAAATCTTCTGGGATATCCTCCCCACATTGTATACTTCTACAATGCAGAATTGTTGTATTCCAATTGTATTCCACATGTAGGTGATTACTGCATGTCAGTAGTAGATCAAAAATAAATCATGCAACAGGCAAAACAAACTGCACCATTGCATAATGTCCAATAGAAAAACAAACAACACAAATAAGTGCCATTTGTCATGCTGTATATGGACACATATGTATAAACACACACTAAAAATAAGTGATATCTATGTATAGGAATTATCACATTATGCCCAATGTACTTTATATGAACTATTTCTGTGCTAATAATGCCTATAAGAAATTCAGCTGGGGGGTGACTGGAGACAGAGCACTCAAGTGAATGTTAAGCATGGCAGACTCGTCTGTCTCCAAACACATTAGGCGTTACTAATGCCGTGGGCTATTTGGAGAGAGGTACTCAAACACATATACCATGTCTCTTATAGATGGGAGGTTTCCTGTAGATGTTGGTTTCCCCTGTAGCTGAAGGCAGACACAGAGACACGCAGGACATGAGACAGGGAAGAAGGACATGAGGAGAGAGAGGGAGGACACAGTACAGTAGCTTGGGGGAGCACAGATCAGGTAAACTGGGTTAAATACCTCTTTGCTTGGGGGCAATCCAATCTACTCACCTTTCACTCGCAAAAGTCAATATCAACTCAAATAAAGGTATTGCGCCCCATCACTGCTAGTAATCATTAAACAAGTCACACATTTACATGTACACTATAGAGAGCTACCAATATCCTTCTTAATCAAACTGTGACAAAGAGAGAAAAAGACAGAAAGAGGAAGACAAAGCAAGAAAGAGAAGGATGCTGTGTGTGTCATGTTTATATATAAAATAATAATAATAATAATAATAATAATAATAATAATAATAATAATAATAATAAAAGAAGAAGATGAAGAAGATGGAGAAAAAAAAGAATCATCATCCTTGTCATTAGCTGAACTTCACACACGGTTGCTAATTCATATTCATATTATTGATGTGTTTCTGACTGACACACCTGACACAGTCAATGAAGACAAGGACTTCACAAACATGTCATTTGCACACAGTGAAATCACACAATCAACTGAAGTCAATATAATATACGCACACATACTCAATTCAAACATGTGACAAACAGACCACTACCAAACCAAACAAAAAAGTGAAAACATCAGTGGACTGAACAGGTAAAGAGACCAAGCTTTGGGGAAGGGACAGTGGATGAAATGACAGAAAAGAGCAGAGAATCAAGGCACAATCTCCATAGCGCCCATAGGACAAGAGGCTGGCTACTGGCCTGCTGGCTCAGGGTTAGTGCACTAGGAAGGATGGATGCATGGGAGGGTGAAGGAGAAAACCAGAGGCCTACCTGGCACGTGAAAATGCTTGGGTGCTGGGTTCGTGGTGGGCGTGCTCGATCTGGCGTCAAGCTGACTGTAATAGGGAGAGCTCCTGCCACTCTCAGTGCCTGCAGTCAGCCCAAGACCAATGAGAGAGCGTGAGCGTGGGCTAGGCCCGCCCCCTGGGAACCCCACAGACTCCCACCTCCCCCCCACCCTCCCCAACCACCCACTGCCCAAAGCTCAGGCCTTGCAGTGCACAACAGCCAATCAGGAAGAATGGACTTAGTGATAAGCACAGCGACGCATTCCATGTCTTACTCTAAAACCAAAACAACAACAAGCACATCTATGGGTTCAATTTCATGATGGATGTGCTGCTGTTTGAACTTAGATTTTTAATTGGATGTTTATACTATTGAGGTTTTTACCATTTCATAATTGCATTAGCAAATTGAGCTAGCAATATTAGCAGAAAGGAAACTACAGGAAGTCATCCAAACTGTGCATGATTCAGGCAAAGCATGAGTTCATGTGCATCTCATTCTCACAGGACTTGAACAAGAGCAGAAGCTAAGACGGGTCCGTCAGTGACCCATGAATTAGACACTGCTCTTCTATGCTGGGGAGCGATGGTATGTAGAGAAAGTGAGTGAGTGAAGAAGAGAGCCAACCCTCTGCAGAGGACCAGACATCTGACAGCAACACAGCCTGAGACCAAGGCCCAAGTCAATTATCATTTTACACACACGTTGCCGGAGCAGTCGGTCGGTGTCAGATTCTTTGTCTGACTGTGATCGTTGGTGATGGAGGGCCCTGTCATTGCCTGACAAGACTGTGTAGTTCAGCCTGAGTGGTCTTTCTGCAGAGAGCTTGGAAGTGAGTGCATGAGTGGTTTGTGTGCAGGCGGGATCGTTGGAAGAAAAAGGGGGGGAAAAAAAGATTTTTCTGTTGAAAATTTTAAATAATTTTGAATTCAAAACAAAACGAAACTACATTTAATGCTACATCGGAACTGGCTTCAAAACATGACAAAAACAACACTACCTGAGTGTTTATAAAAAAAAAAGATCACCTTTTCTGCCACATTAATCAAAAAAACCTGAAAATGTCACAGCAGTCGTCAGCAACATGAGACGGGCTCCTCGCGGTGTGCTGTGTCGGGGATGGGGTCGCGGCCGCCGTGGCCGACTCTGACTCACCCGAGCGGTAGTAGAGCTGCGGCGAGCGAGGCACTGTCGGGGACATGCCCTGCCGGCTGTACGTGGGCGAGTCGATGTAGCCAGGGCTGGAGGAGCGCCGGTGCCGGATGTCCACGCTGTCATAAATGTCCTGTCGTGGGGAAGTCGGCATGCAGCATTTCTCTCAGTAAACACTTACAAGATATCAGCTGGCCACTTCTATGCTATAACACACACAAATTATGACAGCAGACAACAAAATCATCTAAAAAGCTAAACTTTGTTCTCATGCAACCAAAGCACCAAAGCATGTTTAAAACCATCAGATTACAAACCAACAAACTTGACTGCATGGCAGGTAATTCTTAGACAGGATCTAAAATGTTGTTGATATCTGAACTGAAATGCTAATCAAATTACATTCAACACTTTTATCTGAATCCTGAAGTACCATGTATATTGGCAGGAAGAGAGTGGCTATGACTATTTTGATGTCCTGATTTGATAGAGCCTGAATGTGTGCAAATGTACACCGAACAGACTGTTAAAAAAAACAGAGGAACAATTTCCTCTCCTGAATTTGATACATGTTTTTGATTAGTATTGTACCCTGAGCCTTCAAGGCATACTTGTTTTGAAAACATTACTCTATTACTCTAGACCTTCTTTCCAGCTTAGGCTATCTATTGTGGCAGTAGCCACCGGAGAATCGACAGAATTACCTGAGAGTAAGGAGAGAGAGTCCCCAGAGACTGATGTTTGGAAGGCCAGGACAAAAGAAACATATGGAGAGAGAGAGAGTGAATGAGAGAGAGAGAGAGACAGGAAGAAGTGAAAATCCATCCTATGGTCTCTAATGTGAGTGTAAGCAATCCATGCTAACTAAAAAGGATTAGCACAATGGATGCCAAAGAGAAGTGGAAAACAGGCTCCATCACTTCTTATCACAACATCACAATGGTTAAGCTATTGTGGAACAATTATTTCATTTAATCACTCCTGAGCATTCTGCTAACAAATTGACTTCATATGCTTGTTAACCTTTCCAACGTGACATCATTTTGTTTAAATTAGGATAGAGGAGGATTAAAAGGATTCACAGAATCGATAGTGACACCTGCTGTATGTGCGTAATATTCGTTCATCCCTCTTGTGACGAGGAAGAAAAGTGAGATAATAGAACCGAGTGCAGGGATGCACATATGGATTCTGTAGCATTGACCAGGGGGGAAGTCGGAAGCGGGGGAGAAACAGGCAGGCAAGATGTGGGGAGGGTAGAGTCTGGGATAAGGGACCACTAGCTCCCACACCCACACACTCTCACACACATGCCCACACTCTCTAGCACAGGGTCTCTCAAACTCCTGTGCTCTGGGGCACAGTGATGGTAGGCTGGGATGCTGCAAGGCCCTGCACAGGCCTGCGACTCCAGGGCTCACCTGTCCTCCGTCCAGTGTGTGTGTCTCATGTCCGAAGATATTTCTTAATCACATTATTAGTAATAATATATAATAGTAGTTGTTATATATGTAGCCTGTCTGTATGTCTGCCCAAATACATACAGTATACACAGTTTGTTTGAGTCCTACCAAACTGTGACACAAGAATATACAGGCAATTGTTTACCTGTTCTGAACTTTTACTGTTACTTTCACACAGTCTAACTGCCTAACACGGAAACACATGGAAACACTAAAGGTACAAAATACTAGAGTCTTCCTTTGCCTAATGTTAAGAACAACACAATAAAATGGACTACTAGAGAGTAAAATGCCGGCAGGCAGCCGACAGGAACCTTCTCACAGCCCAGTACTTGTCCCCGGGCTCAGAGTTTGAGAAACACTGCTCTAGTGCGCACACACACACACACACACACACACACACACACACATACACACACACGTGCACATGAGAAAGGGGGGTTTAAGTGTAACACCAGCATCTCAGTACCTCCCCATAGCTGTAGCACTCTAGCCTGTCATCAGAGCAGTATCTGTGATAGGACTCATAAGGAATGAGATCGGGCTGCTGCACGTCATATATGGCCTTAATCTTAGGCAGCGCAGCCAGATCTTTATAATTTAGGATCTCGTTTTCCACTTTGGCCTGGAGAGAGAAGACACACAGACACACAGACAGGACAAAGAGCAGAGGAGAAAGACAGAGAGAGAGAGAGAGAGAGAGAGAGAGAGAGAGAGAGAGAGAAAAAGGAAAAGAGAGCAGATGTAAGAGACAAGTGGCAAAGCTTGCAGTGACATTGACAAGGGTTTCGGCTGGAGCTGAAATCAAGAGTCAGCTGCAGGTTTTGGTCCAAAGAGGAGAGACATCACACACAGAAACACTGAGAGAACCTAATGAGACACCTGAGAGACAGCACCGTACATGCACACACACACACATCGCAAATACACAGCAGAAACACACATGGCTGGTTACACACAGAGCACACAGAGCACAGCTCCAAGACCCCAAGTAACCCCCCTCCTCCCCTCCCCTACATCATCTCCATGAATCATGGCAGTAATGGAAACAGCAGTTGCCCCATGAAGAGCCCCATAAATAATGTGAAGTTATCATATGTAGTATGTCTATCATAAGGAGGATGTCCATCACTGACAGGCAGGAGACTGAAAGGAGGCAAGACTGGAACGGGTGACGGATGTTTACTTTAACCACATTATTAAATATGGTCCAGACAGACAGACAGACAGACAGACAGTCGCATGGTGCCACCGAATGATGCACAAAGTGGTTTCAGCGCGGCATGAATCCTGTAATAATGTTCTTGCCTGCAGACAGAAGGCCTACTGTGTGTGTCTGAACGGAGATCAAAGTCCTCTAACAGGAATGGTTGATTCATCTCCTTGAACTCTGCTCTGCCCCCTCCCCCCCTTCTCCCCCCTTTTTTTGTAAGGATAGACAGAACGAAAACATCAGCACAAAACAACCCACCTCCAAAACAACACACATATAACACGCACACTCACACACAAAACATATAATTCTGTTGAGCCCACTGTAACTCGGACCAGCCCCGGTGTGTAAGGTACAGCATATGTGGCTGTCAACAAACCATCAACAGACCGTAAACACCAGCGCAGCTGCTGCTGCTGAAATGCTACTTACACAGATTACACGACTTGGAGAGCCGATGCTGGATCCGGGCGGGGAGATAGAAGCCTCAGAGGTACGTCTTAGCTGGTACAGCACACACACACACACACACATTGAAGACAACATCCATCACTTTGCATCATGACATTTGTGCATACTTAGACTTAAATTTTTAAACAGGTAAGATGATGGAGGAACAGATTTCCCTAGTGAGTCCCCTTCTCAAAGACACCTGACTGACAGGCCAATGATTGGGCTCATTGGTTTGTTTCCTCCTCGCGCTGATTCACTGGATGTCACAGGGCCAAGGCACCTGTTATTTTCTTTTCAGAGAACTTGGAGACACTGACACATCCTTCTGCAGTGTTTGGTGGCTGTGACCGATGCAGACTTCAACAAACATTTCCCAAACGTGTTTTGATGGTGTGTGTGTGTGTGTGGGGGGGGGAAGTGTCCATGTGTATGCACATGTGTATGTGTGTGTGTGTGTGTGTGTGTGTCTGTGATTGTGGGCCAAAGTGAAATGGATGTGGTGGCGCAAGTGTTTGGTGACTTACTCTCAGTTTTTTCTCCATCCGTGCTGCCTGTTTACACATGGGATGCCAGACCTCTGAACCTGCCCCACAGAAAGAGAGAGAGAAAGAGAGAGAGAGAGAGAGAGAGAGAGAGAGAGAGAGAGAGAGAGAGAGTAAAGGTGAGCTGCATATGGGATCCGCTAAACTCTGCAGCAGTTGATAGTCCGTCATGCCAGATGGCTGAGGCTGTTACCCAAAAACTTTCTAAGAGTGAACAAGGACTTCATCATGTCTGAAGCATGCAGCTTGCTTCAAACCGGCACACTTTCTTTCCCCAAGCCTGCTCCACCCCTCTCAGTATTCATCAAGTGCATCTCACTTGATCAAAAGAACGAGCCGAAACATCAGCACTTCCAAACAACACCCACATATCAACTCATCCACACAGGCCCATTTATATTACAGCTGCAGCAGCACCACAGCTGAGGTTGTAACTCTCTTTCTGTCTCTTGCTTGCTCGCTCCCTCTCCCTCCTTCCTTCCCTCTCTGTTTTTCTCCCTCTTTCTCTCTCTCTCTCTCGCTCTCTCTCTCTCTCTCGAACACACACACACACACACACACACACACACACACACACACACATACACATACACAATGATTTGAGAATAAAGAATACCTAGCACATACATATACATAAATAACACACACTGCACACACATTTAACACACACACACACACACGTCTGTGATTATCCATTTCCCTGTACCTATCTGCCTCTAATACATGTTGCTGTTGCTGTGCATTCAGTGCATTCAGTGCTATCATGTGGGAGACCTCTGTGGTGCATCATGAAGCTAATGAGAAATTACATCTACTTCCTGACCTGGCATCACTCCCCAGCGCTGGTGCCGCAGTGAAGGGCAATTTACCGCCACTGGCGTCTATTCAAATCAATTTGGGCTTCATGTCCGCTCTATAAAATATGACTAATATTAATCTTATCATTCGTATGAGGTACAGACCTCATCACACTCTCAAGATCAATATGTATAACAGTTAAGGCGGGGGGGATGGGGGGGCCAGTGGGAGGGACAGACAGGGAGAGGGAGGTAGAGAGAGAAAGGGTAAGATAGAGAGAGAGAAGTGAAAAATGGAGCTTAAAATTTAGGATCCACAAAAATGTTTTCTTGTCTTTCCTACAATTAGTATTTGGTAGATTTTCAAATACATGTGGATAACCAACAGCAATTAGCAGCATAAAAATACAAAATACCCACCCCACCCCCTCTTTGGTCTGAGCTTAACTGACCTGAGCCACTCCGCCACCTGGGGAGCCCTGCCTTAAACTCGTCCTAAATTATGTACTATAAAAAACGCTCGTCAGGAGTGAGTGAGAATGGGCTGCGCAGACCTCAAGCTACTGCATGGTTTCAAAGCAGCGGCCCTTTAAAATGCTCAGTTTAATATTTCAAGGACACTTCAGACTGCTTGCACTGTACACAAACTCAAAGCTGAAAAAAAGAGGTGAAAGAGTTCTAAGAAGCCGTTCGTTTTTTTTTCCCACACGAGGGGTGTGTGAAATATTACATAAATAATAAATTACACAAGCAGCGCTTCATTATGGCACACATTTGGGGCTGTTAGCGGCACAGCGTGCAGCTTGGCGTGATCCCGAGGAGCTTGTGAAGCCTCTGCTGCTCGAGACGGCGTAGAGGCGAAAACAGAGACGGAGGCTGACCAACCTGTCAGGTACATCTCCTCCCCCTCAGCAAACATCATGTGGCATCTGGCACAGCGGGCACAGGTGGGGTGGTAGTGCTTGCCTCCTGCCTACAACAGCACAGAGGAGAGAGGGAGGGGGAGAAGTGGAGAAAGAGAGAGGGAAAGAGAGACAGAGAGAGTGAGAGAATGAGAGAGAGAGAGAGAGAGGGTGAGAGGAAAGAGAAAGAGAGAGGGTAAGAGAAAGAGGAAGCATCAGATGAAATAGAATATTATTATGCACAGAAAAAAAGTATATTCAATAAACGGGGGTTCTAAAATATACAAATAATGAAAAATACTGAAATTCATGTGGTAAAACCATTCAGTCCATGCAAAGTGAGAGAGAGAGAGAGAGAGAGAGAGAGAGAGAGAGAGAGAGAGATAAGAGGGAGAGAAATAATCTAAAAATGGCTGCGGATGCTCAGCACCGGCACGTCATCTACAGCGTCAAACTCTTCTCTTCCAGACCATTTACACAATCACCCTGTCATTTAGGCAATTGCAGCCATTCGCCACGCGCACCTGCTGCGCTCTTCAAGAAACACCACTTTCACACTCAAACGGACGCCAAAATCGCACAAACTTCCCAGTGAAGCCACGCGCCCATGGGGAGAGTTACCACATCAAAAACACTGCCATCATAGTGAACACCCTCTCTATATTTACCATTGCCTGCATGAGAACAGCTATTCAGCCAAATATATTCAGGTGTGGACAATATAATATAATGATATTATATATTGTATATTCCTACACATTTGTGTGTAAATGTTGTTATGCTAGACGCTATGGTGTGACAGACAAGTGTGCCTAGTGTGTTCCTGAGCTTTGTGCTACAGCCCTTTCTTTGGCCATTCAAAGCCTATCCTTCTCCTCCACTCAGACACCGGACTCCCCCTCACTCCATTCTGGCACAGGAGCTGTCGAAGGACTCTCACATTTACTGATGATGACAGCACATTAAAGAAAAAGGTCACTATTTTTAGAGGCTCCCAGGCATACGGGTGTGCGTCATGTCCTGTCTGCACTCAGCACAATCCACGATTGATGGCGAAAAAAAGGGAAACCAAATCACTTTAGCATGCACAGGCTCTGAGCGTCATCGACGTCCGGCGCTCACCTGACCGCCACCCGAAGGGCATCCTGCCAGGTGTGTCACTTCACAAATGCAAAACGTAATTCAAGTTTTATTTTGAAAATCTGCCTTTTTCCACAAAGCTAGAGTTAAAACTCTGTGCTTTCTTCTGCCACTCCCTTTTCCCTTTTGGGTCAGTGTGATGAATACTTTGTATGCTTAAGCCTTGCAGCTGATAGCCAGTAAAGTGCAAGTAAGCACTCACTTTACATGTGTCCAGAGGCATGTTAAACATGCTTGACACGACTCAACACACACATCTGCATTAGAAATGAGCACCATATACTATGCTGCAGCAGATAAACTCAGGGGATGCTACAGTAATATTAAACATCACCATATATGCATCTCTGCATTTTTTGCAGACACACACAAACACACACACAAACACACACAGAAACACACACAGAAACACACACAAGCTAAAGGCATAAAAAATACTGTCCATCTTTAGAAATAAAGAAAGAGATCAGAGTCTGTCAACCACAGTCAACCACTTTGTGAAAGACAGAAATTGTAGCTGTAATGGAGGCTGACAATGTTATGCAACAGAAGAATGATACTCAAGACAGAACAACAGAAAAGAAATACAACCATCCAAAAATACATTCCCACAATCCCACATGGAGACAGCTGCCAAAGCTCCCACTGCAACAAAGAAACTGACAGGTCAACAGTTCTGTTTTCTAATAGCCTGAAGGCAGAAAAGCCAAAAGCAAGCTACCGATTCTGACATGTGGCGTGAACAAGTATGGAGAGCAACACAGAAAAAACCATGGCAGCATCTCAATGGGTATTTACATTGAAGTTCAATACAACACATCACTGATACAATATTTGGTAGCACAGTAGTATTTATTCTTCTGCCTTCAATCAGTTCAATTAGTGTCTCTCACACACACACACACACACACACACACAAACACACACACACAGACACACACACACACACACTGATGATCACCCACCTCAAGGACTCTTCCACTGATGTATCGGTGGCAAGTCTCACATTTTATTCCAAACTGGTTGTGGTAGTCTGATTCACAGTACGGTATCCCATCCCTGATGAGGAAAAGGGAAATCATTGCGGCTCTATATCTTTAACCACACTAAAACATTAAATGACACATTAGATGCACAAACTGACTCAGGCTAATAGTGATAGTATCAAAATGACAAATACCACCAGGATGTTGCGGCAGATAGTTGATTGATATTGTCTTAATCACTTCCTAACCTCAAGCCCTGAACTCTCATAGAATGACAGGTTTAAATCAGCCAAAGAGCAGATAAATGTAATTTAAATGTTTCATACACTATTTTAGAATTGGGGGAGGGGGACTGGTACCATCTATAGTGAAAAATGAAGGCTGTGTGTCTGATAGTGTAGTGTAACAGTCTGATAATGTACCGTAAGCCTAAAATTGCTGGCAGGATGATATAAGTAGATGTTCAGCTCTTGACAGGTGAGAGTGTGTGAGTGTGGATGAGGTACTATCAAGTACTCTAAGCAGTGGCTCCTTTCTCTCTGTTTATTTGAAAACCTTCTTCAAGCATGCTTCCATTCACCTAGAGTGTAAGTTTAAGGTGATGTAAATCAACTAGTATGAAGAAGTCCTAGCGGTGACCTACTTGCTGATGTATTCCCCAGTCAACACAGTGCCACAGGTCTGACACTTGAAGCAGCTGACGTGCCACTGCTTCTCCAGGGCCAACAGGGACTGGCCCTGCTTGATCTCCTCATTGCAGCCTGCACAATCTGCCAGAGAAGAACACACACACACACACACATACACACATTTTACTCCAAGGGAATACACAGGCATACACACACACACACACACACACACACAAGCACAAACACAAAGCCAGACATACAAACACAAACAACTGTAACATAACACACACACACACACACACACACACACACACACACACACACACACACACACACAAACACGACTGTAACACACACAGATCACAATACCAGAGCATCTATGAGCAACTTCGAACACACACACACAAACATAGACACACACTCTTCCAGACTTCCTTTTTTCTCAGTCATTTACCGTGTTGGGGGAAGAAAATCATGATAAATTAAATGAACTGGCAGCAAGGACAAATAGATAAATAAAAAATGGCCTCTCCTGGGCTGACTGGCTGGCTGACTGACTAAGTCGATGTCGTGTTAGTTTTGTGTTCATCAGGTGGAGATGAATGAGCCGTGGCTGAGGTAAGCTGCACTCTCTGCCGTCCCGCGCTGCCTCACAGCATATACGCTGTAATTGCGTCTGCCGCTGGCCAAGTGGGCCACTGCAGGGATTTATGGACCGAGATGATTCATGGTCGGGCATGGCAGTCACAGTGGAAAAGGTCACCCTCACATTTGTTCTCATTTAGGCGGCCCACCGCGGGCTGGTCCACACCACGCCATCTCCCCAGAAGATGGAGAGAGAGATATAGATAGATAGATAGAGAGAGAGAGAGAGAGAGAAAGACAGAGAGAAAGAAAGAGAGAGAGAGAGGGAGACGGAAGCTCTGTCAGAGTGATGAGGGATTAGCTCCCACC
>JAGFZM010000055.1:2141476-2151703 GCA_017657215.1 Limnothrissa miodon | reverse complement strand
ACACACACACACACACACACACACACACACACACACACACACACACATAACACACATACACATAAAACACACACACACACACACACACACAATCCTCTTTGAGCACTCAGATTTCGATTTAGACCAATTTCTGGTTATCTGGTTATTAGCATCTGTATGCTATATGCACACCAGACAGCACTTGGAGAGCCTGATTCAGATGCCCATGTACTGTATACATACTGACGGTAACCAGGCTCAGAAAGAACCTGGCTCTCAAGAATCAATGCACAGTTTGTCTGAACTAGTCGGATATGTTAGTAGTAACATGGTAGTAAAAGGAACAAAGAGGAAAAATACCATCTGAAACACCTGAAAAAAAGATTGTTCTCCCATTGTTACTTTTCATGTTCATGTTCTTTTCATGTTCATGTTCAAGTTCATTCTTGTAATTCTGTGTTGACGCTTGGAAAGGGTCTATCGTATTTGTTGTGTTGGACTGATCGGGACAGTGTGGTGATGTAGGCCTGCCCAAGTGCAAATCATGTGGGTGAGATGACACCACAAATGTCTGGATAAATCAAAATACTGTACTGGCTGACAAGATACCACCCTTAGCCCTCAACATGAGAAGAATGTTCCAGTATAATGATGGTCCTAGGCACACAATGAAAATCATGTAGCTTCTGAATGGGAGGGAGAGGGGTGGTAAAATTATGGCCTGGCAATAACTGATGGGTTATTTGACTTTTCAAGAAATCCTTTCAAAAGCAAAATGCAGTTGTGAGATCTCACCATGGGGTCTGTATTTTCAACATGGCAAAGCTGAGCAAATATCCTGTTTAAAACTCAATGCAATTGAAAACAAATACCCACTGTGTATTATATTTTGAGTGATCTCCAACATGCTACTGTATTAACTCGTTCTATCTTCTGTATATCTCATGTCTGTAACAGTGACTGAGTACAGCCCTGCTCTGGCTTTTCTAGCAGTGTAAAGTGAATACATTTGCAAGCTAGTGTATAATAAGCTGCAGAAGTGGCTAAAATGCCAAAGCATTGCGGAGGCTGCTGCTTACGGACTGATCAATAGTGTTTTATTAGCAGGAAGGCAAATCTACTCAAGCTGAATACTTAAGACAACATGCCCCTTGGGCGGGAAAGAAAAAAAAAACAGGATACAGACAGAGAGACAGATAGATGGACAGATGGTGGTGATGGTGTGTGTGTGTGTGTGTGTGTGTGTGTGTGTGTGTGTGTCTGGCTGGGACCGGAAATGAGCTGATTCAACACAGACCAATACCTACTGTAGGTCTAAATATTAAACAGTTTAAAATTACACACTGAGGCCTAAGTCTGCCTTTACTAGACTGCACCAGACGGCACCAAAAAGCATGACCAGAACCTGATTCAAATTCAGAATCAGCATCACCATCAGGTTTTAACATTTAAAAACAGAATCAGGATGTTCTAAACGTTCTTTGGTGTGGCCAAGTGGGTTAGATGGTGGTATTGTCTGATGGTGACAATATAAAGCACTTCAGTACGAGCTGTGGTCTCAGCACATCCGCTAGAAAGTGTTGTTAGCCACTTCCAAGGAGCTGAATGCGCATGTTAGAATCCTCCTGCATCCGCCACACCGCCTCTAAGTTCTAAATGCCAAGTGACCCTTTTCCTCGCTAAGCACTACACATGCCACACCAACACTACTGCACCACACACACACACTCCGCTGGGCTGGGACAGGACAGAGCTACAGCTCCTGCTTGCCTCAGGACTCCTCTTTCTCCCCAAATCTCAGTATTTAAGTGAACATGGGTATAAGGTGTTGTGAGAGAGAGAACGAGAGAGAAGGTAAGGGAGAGGAAGAGAGAGAAAGAGAGACAGAGAGAGAGTGAGAGAGAGAGAGGGAGAGAGAGAGTATTAGCATAAGCTTGGGAGTAAGATGATGTGAAAGAGAGTATAGAGTATAAGCTTGGGTGTCTGCCTGTCTGTGTGTGTGTGTGTGTGTGTGTGTGTGTGTGTGTGTGTGTTTGTGTGTGTGTGTGTGTGTGTGTGTGTGAAAAATATAGTGTGTGTGATAAATGTACTGTATCTGTATGTGTGTGTTTTTCTCTCTTTGATCTCACACTTCCCAGCACAGTGCCTGGGTTTCACTCTAGAAAATGCTGCACCGAGGAGCGGGTAGACACACCCTTATACATCAGAAACTCTTCACATTCTCACAACAGCAAACGTACTCTTGTTGAAAGAACATAGGGGCTGGGAAATCATCTGCACTCTACTGATGATATGGTGTTTACATTGAGATTGTGACACCATTCATAACACAAACCATCTAATGTAGATTTAGATGAGATGAGACGTAAAAGAGACTGTGTGGGCAAAGTAACTCACACTTTCATGCGTGTGTGTGTTTGAACAGTGACTTATACAAGACAAACTACAATAAACAAGGTTTCTTCTTCAGGGAGGTTGTCTGCTCTTGGGTGTTCTATGTGGGACTCTTCATAGCTGTTGCCTTTCTCTAGATCATTCTTGACACACACACACACACACACACACACACACACACACAAACACACTTTACCTTGCCCCTTTCTACACCCCAAACTTTTCTATGCACAATAGACATAGGACAAGGTAGAGTATATAGAGACATAGAAGACAAGCCACAGTATAGACACATACAAAAGACTTCTACAAGACATGTACACAAGCTCAACAGTTCTGTCAAATTTGTTTTGATACCCAAACACAGGCTGCTGAAACACAATGATGTGCCATTTCTTTGACAGTGCTTTTGACTTTTCATCCAGTGTGTTGTTGTCAGGGCTCATTCTTCTTTAACACTGGGCCAATTTACATTTCTGTAGAACTTTAATTACCAGGAGGCATATTGCCATGTTTACTTCATCATGGCACATTGAAATGGTTATGTGGTTACCCATCAACATTGTTTAAAACGTTGGCATGTGTCATTCTTTTACAACTAAAACAAGCCCATTAAAAACATAAGCCACACAGCCACACCCAAACACATACTTCAAAGAGTCAAATATAACCCAACTTCAGTCTTGAAAACTGGTAATGCAGAAAGCGGACAGTAAATATATTGTTATCAAGATAATTATAAATAAAAAGAAAGCATGGTAGCACTTAATTTTAAGGTGTTCTAATCAGGTACAGTGATAGAACTTGTACTAGTGTGTACTTAAATAATATACTTTTGTGTATCTTGTTAATCCAACTGTAACCCAATAAAGTGTGGTTATAGTGTAATGTACTTTGTTGTATAGTAGCCTTCTCTGAGGAAGGCAATGGGCTGAACTGAGCCCCAAGGCACTCTAAAGATGGAAAGGATGAATCAATGCTCAAGACACCCTTCTGTTTGCTAACTAAACACAACTGGTACATGTACTGTGTAGTATAATAGCACATGATCCATGACATAGACAACAGGAGATACAGTAGATATGTATGTAAGCACTACTGGTATATTTTAGTTTATTGGGGTTTGTTCCACTGTATCAATGAATAACAGCAGTTATTGTGTAGTGTAAAGGCATATATATTACTAAACACTGCAGACTAAAGACAATGAGGACAAGTTAAATACCTAATTTCCTCAAGGGAAAGCAAGGAAGTTGATGATTTATTTGGAAAAAACATCTTGTTGATATACTGCAATTGGAACCAAAGAATTTTAAAGTTGCCAAAATCATCAAATCTTTTCTAAAGGTATTTAAAAACACTGACTGAGCACAATTACAATTGCATAGCTATAACACACTCTTAAATGGGTTCAACATGCTCTAGGCTGCTATAACTCTTGACTCATAAAGAAAGGGCATGCAGGTGATAATGACAAGTCCTTGTTCACACCCTGGAAGGATAAAAGCCCTGTGTCCAGAGGTTCAGAGATTTATGAAACTGCAGCAGCACATGGCCATGGTTCTGTATATGACAAGGTCAAAGCTAGTGTAGAAAAATAGCTTAACCTTGCCTACATGTAACGTTACAGTAAAAGGATGATATGATAATACATCCAACAGATATGTCCAAAGGGGAGAAACTGAGATAAAATGATCAACGTCCTAGGCCTGCATAGGTCCCTGCATAAGTGCGTGTGAGTCTATGACAGTTTCTGTGAAGGGAGAGGTTATGTGACAGACTGCAGATATCTGTAGGCACACTGACACTTGTGTTCATTGCTTATACATGAGTTTCCGCCAGACGGCAAGACTGCCAACCACTGGACGGGCGCTGAAGTCAATGCACTCAATCCCACCTTCGTCGTGCTCAGTCTCGCTCACTCGGGGCAGGTCAGCAGAAATCGACCGCAAAGAATTCGAAAAACTGTCTCCCGGGTTACCGGGCTTTGTGATTAGCGGAGTCAGGGGCTGTCGTGCCCTTGTCTGTCTGAACGGACACAGATGCACAGAGAGCCCACAACCCAGTTTCGTTAGCCCCCTGACCAAGAATGACCTCACGTCGTCACCTTTGACCTTTCTCCCAGTAGCTAAGCCCAGCTGCGCTGTCAGCTGGCCCAGCCTGAAATTCATCGTCCTCCTAAAGAGGTGCAGAAGTGTTTATAGCACCGAGTCTCCAATTGGCATGTCTGCATAGCTTCTGGTCAGCCCTCCTCCCCCCAAACTCACTTTGAGTTACCATTCTGTCATTCAATTAGTGGGAATGGGATCTTCAGATTAGGCAAAAGACAATTATGGTATTAGCACAGTGACATGACTCGACTCAGGCTACATCCAAGAGTGTTTGTGGGGCGTGGCTAGTGGTGCTTCTCATAAAACAGATACAAAAATCGTGCGACTCGCATAAGGACTGGGGATCTAAACCATCTAAACCTTCAGAGTGGTTTTCCACCTCCACTGTTAATTTTCATTTTCTGCGGCCAAGTGGCTGGAACTGAGCCTATCAGATGGCTGAAAGTGAAAATGGACGCGGCGACTTAATCCGGTATGGTGTGGGTCACGCTGTGCAGGAAAGTAAAGAGATTATCCCGTTCCCTCCCCGAATCCCAAATCTGGGTGAGGAGCTGAGCAGAGAGCTCCTCTAGTCTGGCACGAGCCCACCCCCACTACTGCCTGCATTACCACCACTACCAACAAAATCACCACTACAGTTCCCACCATCACACCACCCCCTGCAACCCCCCACCAAGGTCAGATGTGTCACTCGTCATGGCTACACTGGTGCGCTAGCCGACGCTCAGTAGTTCCATGATATGAAGAAATACAAGACTATGATGTTGCCATGGGAACAGTAGCATTACCCATCTCCCCTCCCTCTTTTCTCTCTCTCTCTCTCTCCATCTCACTCTAGTAACACACTACTTGGGTTGGTTCCTTCCACCCAATTTGGAAGGATGGAGGACTAAATGTTTTCTTTATTTGAGGTTACACTTTCAAACAACTGTAGCCTCAAGCTCCACTTGAGATCTAAATGTGTCCAAGCTTGTATGGGTCTCTGTAGGTGCTGTGTGTAAAGTCCTATGGACAGCTGCTTTCCATGGAAGGCCCACCTGCTGAGGTCACCAGTGTAGCTGACAGTGTGACCCCCCCAAACACACACACACACACACACACACACACACACACACACTCACATACACAGAGTGTGAATCCACAGTCCAAAGCCAGCCAGAGCTGGGCTCTTATGTGAATCCAGTGTGGAGCTCTCTCTCACACATTCTCACATACCACACACCCTGGCTGCATTCCTCCAAGAGCCAAACGCCTCTCAGCACAGAGCCACCCAAAACAGAAAAGTGTGTCTCTCTCTTCTGTTCTCTCACTTCTCTTTTCATCTCTTCATCTCTCTCTTTTCTCTCTTTTTTCTGGAAGTTTCCAGAGTGGCTGTAACTCAGAGAACCCCCGACAGCTCCCCTTTCAGGCTGCCACCGTTAGCCTGGCGTAAAGCGTTTGAGTCTGCTTTTAATCACTGTGCCCCAAGGCAACCTCTTCCTGCAAATGCCCCCCCTTCTCCAACCCATATTAAATAGCCTGGGTAAACTATTATTTACAGGAGCCAGAGTACAGGGCCAGTGCTGATCACATAAGTAGACTGATGAGTTTTGAACGTTTAGATTAATCTTCCAGCCCCTACAGGCTGCAACCTTTACAGAACACCACAGATGGGAGAGGGCATACTATGTGATAAGAATCTATTGCAAACATAGCAAAATAAACTCCACATCTATTTATTTAAGATTTTACTGTATTTTTCAGTATTGTAACAATCATTTCTGCAATTTATATAGATGGATATGCTGACACTTTTAACTGTATTGTCTGTATTAAAACCATTTGGGTGCAGCTTTCTAATGCACCCTTAAATCAGTTTGGGTGTGCGTCTACAAACGGAGCTGTTTCCTCTCATAGAACAAGAAAAGTAGACAGGCAAAAAGATGACACATTAACAAACAATCCACACATGACCTGCACCCACCTTCAAAAGCAGAAAACCAAGCAAAACCAAGTGAGACAGAGAGAGAGACAGAAAGAAAGAGACATAGAGAGAGATAGACAGAGAGAAAGGGAGAGAGAGAGAGAGAGAGAGAGAGAGAGAGAGAGAGAGAGAGAGAGAAAGGGAACAAAGGCCAGAGAAAGAAGGAACATGCCGGAACAATTTGGGACAAGATCTCTTTGGAATACATAGTGCTTTTCTCATTTTGTGGGAAGTGCGGTGGCCAGGAGGAGGGTAAATGATGTGAGGGGGAATAGCTGGAGGGAGAGAGCGAGACTCTTTCCACTGCATCTGGAGAGTTTGTGTGTGTGTGTGTGCTTGTGTGTGTATGTGTTGTGGTTCTGCTGGAGCTTTAGTTTAGCTTTAAGTAAATCCAGTCCGACTGTCACCTAACACTGCTAGTGTAGGCCGTTTTGCCTCAGACTAGGCGCTAGAACAGCTTCCTCCCGAGCTCTGTGGAGCCCTATCAAAGACACGCCATGGTGCCGAAGCGCTTTCGCCAGATAGCAAAGCAATTCTCAGAGGATACAGTGTGAGGGAAACATAGATAGGGACAGAAAGAGAGGGGGGGGAAGAGAGAGAAAAACAGTAAAGTAAAAGAAAGCAGCACCTTAGCAATTAGAAACTGGTTGAGAGTTGCTACCTCAGGGCCCTTGGCCATTAGAGTGAGTGAAAACCAATGGGAAATGCACCCACCCAGCCAGCAACGACTTAACTACTCTCACACCCTTCTCTGAGAGCAGTAACAAAAGCTCTCAAAGACATGGCCACAGGCACGAGACAGATCATTATTAAGCCTGGCCATGCATCTATCCTTCAAGGAGGCTAGGGAATCAAAGAGTTAAATGAATGCAATCATGTGATGTTATTAATTACCCATAGTGACTCAGTAAAGGACAGTTTATGATAGCCAAGTCTACTCAGGATACAATGCAATTAGTACTTTAGTGCTAGCTGGCACAGAGAAAAGGCATGACACCTAATGTCCCAGTGTCGGCTGTAGACTGACCAAAAAAAAGAACAATCCGTCTGCAACGAAGAACTTTGGCCTCACTTGTGGTTCTAACCAAAAAAATCAGCAATAGCAGCAGTAACATCAGCAACCAAATCCTCATAAATAGAGTTAAATCACAGGGTCAACATTTTGAGGAGTTAGTCCCTGACAGGGTATACTTAATACCCAGACGTCTAGACTGGACAAATCAAAGCAAACTGAACTGGCGAGGATGGAATTTATCTTGATCCGCGAGGATTCGCTGAGTGCAAAAACAGACACAGGGTGTCCGTAAAACTCTAGAGGATTCTGAAAAATACTGCATCAATCTGTGCCCTTATGCACAAGGCTTCTACTTTGAGAACGATTCATGAATCTCCTCTAGTGATTGTCTACAATATAAAGTCACACAGAATAATATAAAGAAGGCCACAATCATGCTGTGTTTATAAATATAATTGCTATCAACACAGACATTGCTGAGTTACAGGCCCTTAGGCTAAGCCCAACCAGCAAAAGCAAGAGCAAAAAGAGAGAGAGAGATAGTGAGAGAGTACGGGTGGGCTGAGAAAAATAGGGGCAGTTGTTTTGCCTGTTGGAATGCAAGTATATGTTTGCTTTGTACTTTGTGTGTTGAGCCTGAAATCTGTTCTGAAGTAGACCAAATTCACAAGCCACAAGCTGCACCGATCTATTTCAGTAGTCCCCTGCGCTCTTGTGCTTATTTATCTTTTCATTTTCCGGGTGGACAGACGCCCTCCACTGCTGCCGCTCCGTAGCCCGGAGGAACAAGGGATGCAGGGAGAGGAAGAGGGGAGGAGGGGAGGGAGAAGAGGTCTCTGTTGCAGCCTACCCATCTCCTTCGAGAGGAGAAGAACACTCGGCAGGCCATTCTCTTCTTTTCTCTCTTCTCCACTCTTTTCCTCCCCCCTCTCCACTCTCCACTCAATTACATTTCCAGAAGACGATGGCGAGGGCACCCACGACTGGAGCTGCCACTCGGCAGAGCTCTCTGTCTCTATTGTTTCGGCCATCAATGAACTCCGAGAATGCGGTGGGCCCATCCCGAGTCCATCCCAGGGACTGGGAGCGGGGCCAAGCATATTTGCTAAAATTTCCATCATTGCGTCCGACAAGAGATGCCTTTGTTGCGCTAACAGTTGTGCACTGTGTTGGTCAGTGAGGAGTGTCGTGCACATGCTGGGTAAAATCTAGAGCGGATGGACATTCTGACCATACAGAAAGGCAAGCTAATTTATTACTGCACTTAAACTATGAGGGAGCGCCATGAAAGCAGAATGCTAACCCCTGAGGGGAAGGTCATTAGCCTTAATTAAGCTAAAATTTCTGAATCAATATAATTAAGTGATTGCAGCATGCCTATAAAACCATTCTCCAAAATGCATAAACCACTTAGTCAAGCAGGAAATCTAGAAAAAACTGTTTCCAGAGGCATTCTAAACCCCAAAATGCTTGCAGTATTTATAAAGAATTTTTCAATGGATTTTTCTACAGCTGTCTCGCTATTTTCTTTCAAGTCTGAGGCGGCATAGAATAATGTTCCACTGTGTGCTAAGTGATAGAATTCAAGTTAATGTGAGAAAAACTTTGGAGGAGAGTTTCTGCACACACACGTGCAGTATGCACAAAATGCTGCACAAACAGTATGCATTAGTGGATCAGTGGCTCATGTTTTCCCGGTAACAGGTGCTGCAGGTTCAATATTTATATATATATTCACTAAGCAATGGTTCTTCATTTTTTTCATGGAAAATGAAGCCATCTTAAGTTCATCATTATTTTTAATTGGACAGACTCCTTGTCTTACATGCACTAAACTTTAACTGAACACTATTTGCTGTTACTGTACAAAGACCTAATGCTTTGCATACACACACACACAGTTGGGGGTTATGGAGATTCCCCTATGACTGACTTTTCATCCAGTTCTCAGGGCAACCCGCTGAAATTGAATTCCTCTATGTGATTCCGTCCCCTCATCCTGCTCATGTGGGACAAACACATGTTTGGCAGCCACGTGACTCAATCAATGGCTTTTTGTTTTCGGGAGGGAAAAATGATTTCATGCCTCACTGGGCAGGGGGGCCTTGCACCACACAGATTCTTTATTGGCATCTTGGCATGGGCACATCCACACACCTCTCGGGACACTGCAGTGTGGCACCACCATCACCCCTTCCCCCCCCACACACACACACACAAACAAACACCCACTCACACAACACTGGTGTCAAAAGGACATCATATAAGGGGCCCATGCATTGGGGTGGGTGATGGTGGTGCAAAGCAGAGTTCTATACAAGCCTAAACCAGTGCCCCTTTTCAAAGACATGGACTGCAAATCCCTATGTGACAACTGAGGAATACAGAGGGTGGGGGTGGGGAGAGCCACAGACCTCCAGTTGGTTGGCAAAATAGCTATTGCATGAGTTCAGGAATGTGGATGAAGCTGTGGGTTGAAGGCACTGGCCTGCGCTGCACGGAGAGTGGCATCGGAATTACAGGTGCGGAGGTGCGTGAGAGAGCTATAAGAATCACAGGTGAGGAAGCGCATGTTGGGGGCTAAAGATATTTCTGGAATGACCTGCCCAGGGACATGAGAGCACATGAGAGGAGGAGTACATCTGTTGTGAGAGCCAGACAAACTGAATCATCACACACACACACACACACACACACACACACACACACGCATGCACGCACACACACACACACACACACACACACACACACACACACACACACAC
>JAGFZM010000055.1:1974449-2139876 GCA_017657215.1 Limnothrissa miodon | reverse complement strand
ACACACACACACACACACACACACACACACACACACACACACACACAGAGGCATGAGTAACTCACTCACATCAACCCCAATAAATAATACACAGTCATCCATCACGCGCAGCCAAAGAAGCTCATTCGTGACATTCGGCTTCATTTAAATTTAAAGCGATCGCAATCCTTGGAGAGGAAAACATTGTACATTACAGCATCTCACCAGAACTTTTTTCTTTTCCTACAAAGAATAAACGGCTTAGGGAAGCAGGGAGGAGGCAGAAAATAAACCCATGTCCCAACCGTGATACCGACCAGCAAAAGATCAAGCTTCAAGGTGATTGTGCGCATGCCGAGCACGGTACATTAAGGAGGAACTGCAACCAGCTGTCCGACCTTAGTCTATTCAGCCACAAAGTGTCTCAAGGCACTGTGAGCAGACAAGGCTATTCATGCATCTACAGAGCAGCTCCACACACACTTCACTGAGGACCCCACTATAGTCTCTACTGAATCCCCACCATGAAGAGGAAGACAATATCGCCATGCCATCGCCATTAATCCACTCACCACAAGAAAGGATATAAAATACACCCATCGTCATAAAATGCCAGGTGCTGGTATGGTTGTCAGGGCACTCTCTATCACGGATGTAGCTCCTGCCACCGAAATTAACATGCTACAGCTGCCCCCATCTCCCCCGCCCACTCCACCACCCCCACCCCCTGCTGCACAATTCTAGAAACATCTGCGACCACAAACAGCCCTGTGGGGCAATGTGTGGCGAGCATACGCCAGGGCAGGGGGCCAGAGACAACATGGGCCTGCAGACGGATGGGAGAAGGGCCACGTCAGACGCTCCGCACCAACACTGAAAGACGCACACACACACACACACACACACACACACACACACACACACAGATGCAACCCCCTTTTGGGCAGCATGGGTTCTTCTAATCCATTTTATTTGTGCCGGCAACATCTGTGAGTTAAACCCAAAGAGCATGATATGTGACCAGAGCATATGAGCAACTCACACCAGGGGGCCAAAGGGACTGCAAATTATTGCTTATTTATATAGTCAGATTTGTCCTGGGTTGTTAAATCAGTTTGCTACCGTCCTATAGTTACAGGGTTGTCACCCAAAAAAAGGAGGAAAGGGGAACTTGTATTATTTTTACTGGCTCTGATTTTATGCTTTGTTAGAGACATACTGTGTTTTTTTCGCCCTACCCAAGCACATCTACAGCGACAGGAAGCTTTTATTTTTATCATGTTTCGGGAACTCCATTGTTCCCTCAGACAAAGCTAGTAGGCCCTTGGTTCAGGGAGCGCGGAGTGGCCCCAAATCCATTGTGTCATAATACTGCCTGATTAAGCCGAACACAACACATAAAAATTAAACTGTGTGTGACGAACCAGCCAGAGGGCTGGATTAACAGAACAAATGTAACACAGTGAAAGTAAGTTTGTTTATACAGAGCAGGAGGTTGAAGTCTTCAGAGAGGAAAAAAAGCATGAAACAATCTACCTCCATGGCAGTTTGTTAATTACAGTAACAAAACAATTCACTGCTATGGCTATGTGCATCAGTTCACTGACACACATACAGACAGGAACATAAATATACACACATTCACAGGCAAACCTGCACACGCACACACATTATGGGCACCTAGGCACACACAAACGCAAATTTAGTATCTACCCCCGCAGTGAACGCATCTGACCTCTGCCACATGGGCTTGACAGGGAATCTGCAGTGTTGTGTTTCTGTGATCAACACCACTTGCCTGCGCTACAAAACACTTTGTGGACTGTGACATTTCAGGCTGTCATGGTGGAAGCCAACCAAGATCTATTAGAGCCGTTATCAGAAGGAGCCATTGATAGAGCTGCAGACTGAGGGCCACCTGCGGTGAAAGACTCAGCCGTGTCAACACAGCCACATGAGCTCATTAGGCCAGCATCCATCCCTGCACTATGTCATGCCATGCCATGAGAAGAGGTCTTGCAGTCTTGGGAGCAGACTCAGCACCTTCAGAGTTGGGGACGAGCCTAAAGCAGCAGCCTCTATGTGGGTAGCAGTGAGTGTGAAGCTGCTGTGAAGCCAGGTGTGTGCAGGTGAAAACACGCACACATTCACATTCACAGGCACACACAGACACACACACACAACACCTACTGGCACATATATGCACACATCTTTGCAGGCACACAAGCACACACACACTCAAGCAAAAAGAGTGTAAGATTAAGCATGTCAGCAGCGGAGGGATGATGGTGAAGTTGTGAAAGCTGTGCCTCCACGAGAGGAATAAGAGATAAATGAGCCAGATTAGAGATGAGAGTCTACAGGGGTAACACTGGGGAAGCACAGGAACAAGAGGAACAGCACAGCACACACACATGCAATGACATAAGCTAGCAGAGAAACACACACACACACACACACTGAGAAAAACAAGATAGAGATATCTTAAAGCATCTGAAAAAAACACGGTATAAATAGCAAACACGAGGTGGCAGACTGCTGTTTGTCATTCGCCTGGGTGATAATTGCTATTCATTAATAATGGTCCTGAAGAGCTCACCACTTTTGGAGGATCAAGAGGGATTTTGCCTTTCTCCATCATCGGGGGCCCTTTCAAATCCCAAGGCAACACAGCATAACCACATAGGCTCTAGGAGGTGTCTCCCTTTGTGCTAAAAATGCTGATGAAAGGGATTATAGGTCAAAAAGACTGGAGGATATCTCTGAAAGTCTCCAACACAAACCGTAAAGGAAGTGAGGAACTGAACAGTGCTGGCTAAACGAGGCTGATTTTAGGTGACGTTTTCTGTGGGGGAAAACTGGCTTTGTTGACCCACAAAATCACTCATAGTCGACCTAAATCATCACCAATAAAAGGAGTGTAAGACTACAGAACAACACGCCACCCTTGAGACCATCCAGAGGGCCGTTTCAAAGGCCAATTCATAAAGAGGAGAGAAGGGGAAGAGAGAGGATAGGAGTGCAAGAGAGAGAGGGAGAGAGAGAAAGAGAGAGAGAGAGAGAGAGAGAGAGAGAGAGAGAGAGAGAGAGAGAGTGTGTCTGGCGAGCATCCAGTGATGGCCTCTCTAGGATCACTTCATCGGGCTCACAGAGCATCAGGAGAGGTCAAGATGCTGGACGGGGCAGCAGAGACTGGGGCTTGGGGTGCAGAGACAACATCAAGATACTAACGCTCAGTGGGTTAGATCTGCTCTGAATTTTGAAGAGGATTTCCTGCTCTCTCTCTCTCTCTCCCCTGCTCTCTCACTTGACTGACTTCCAAGTTTTCACTGCACTGTTCAGAAACAAAATCTAGAAGAGTTGCCACTCATGTGGGATTCTAATTCTACTGGCCCATCCCTCTCTGTGAGGCAAGGTAAGATCCCACAGATTGCATTGTGATGCTCTGGTGGGGGACTAGTAAAATCTCTCTTTCTCGCTAATGTGGAGCCTTTGATTTGCACGCACTGCCTATATATTATTAATGATCACACTAACTGCATGATGACGTTAACATAAACAATTCTTGCATATTGTTATGGATCACTAGGTGGCTAGAGCTCTTAAGCAGCTTTGCAGTGTGTGTGTGTGTGTGTGTGTGTACTGTAATCCATATTATTGCTAACTTTCATCCCTAGATAGAGAGCCCCAACCAAAGCAGAAAAATCTCCTTAGTGCAACGCAGCCGCAGGGGAAATAAGAGCAATTAGTGTAAGAATCTGCAGCTAATTTTACTGTCATCATAACGTTGCCATTTAGATTAATGTCCAAGAGGGTGAGCCTAGATGTGAAGATTGAAGTTGACAGGCCTGGTGCAGAATATTTCACAGAGACTGGTACAAGGAGTGTGCGTACACAAGTGTGTGTGCATGTGTGTATTATTGTAAAAAACAAAATCCTTCTGTAGATAAAGTGAGCCCAGTACCAAAACATTAATCCTACCTGCAGACCACCATTGAAGTAAACTGTCAGCATTCAGCAGACTTACAGATAAAAGTTCCACACTACTGTACTCTACAAAGCTGTGTTATCATTCAGCATGTTTATTTTATTAATATTTTTAATTGACCTACTGTGCCAAATCTATCAAGGCCAGTAGGATACGTGTATGTACAATTTCCAAAAAAATTATTCAGTGAGGGCCAGAGGATTCCCAGAGCGATTCCAGGCTTCTCTGGCTCTGTGGGCTTGTTGGCTAAACCCAGGGAGAGAAGTGGAGGCATTTATCAGGTGTGACACACATTGACTGAACCTATGAGAGGTGTAAATCACAGTCTGGCAGGACTTCTGCACCAGATTATAATGTGCTGGCATAAGCATTACAGAGCGCTGGTCATATCGGGAAAACCTCGCATAGATCATAGCCAGCGCTCCAGCTTGCTGCGTTTTCTATTTTGCTGTGCCTTTCGTCCCAACACTCTTAGGTGGAGCTCTTCCATTTTCCTGTAGTGACACTTATTGGCTCTTCCTTGAGTCATTAGTGAGGCAATTAGGGCCAGTTAGTCATTGTGTTAATACAGCTGCCATTGGTCACATTGTGTCTCAGCTGATCATATGGCCTCTACATAAATCCTCTCACCAAATGTGTCTTAACCATTTGCCTAAAGAAGACACGAGCAGGTTGTTTTTTTTTTTCACTAAATAATAAATGCAGGAGCTTACACTGTGCTGCTGACATTATGCTTCTTTATTTACGTATTGGCTTTCCAACGGAGGTTTAGTGAATTTAATTAACGGTTCTTTAGTGCCCTGTTTCTATTCTTGGCTTGTGAAGGATGGAAACCCTTTAATCTTGATTCTGTACTGTGTTGTTCTGAAGACTGCATTTAGCACAGAAATGTCAACAACTTACTTATCTAAGAGCAATGGCTTTGGGAGCATGAGTAGGCAGGATGCATGTTTCTGTTGTATCCTTTAATATCTGCCTCACTTAAGCTGGCAATTTGTTTGGGCTGCACTCTTTTACACATCATTGCGAGCACTTCTACATGTCCCCTTGGGTGTGCGGTGATATTACTGGGATACGACCACTTAAACGACTCGGTGTTGACATTGCCTCCGATCTCATGGCAGTAGCTCTGTGCAGGCCCACGGTCAAGTTCCTGTCGTCCTTGTCATTTCATTCTGACGACGTTCTCGTGAGGGATTCTGACATGTCAAGGGTGGCCCTATGCGATTCATTGGCATTTTTTTTGCATCAGTTGACAGGGTTAGGCGTCGCTTGACAGGGGTCATACTCAATCCTGCGTCTCAATGATTGGCTCAGTCATGCGGCTTCAAGGTCAGCAAGAATAAAATGAGGGGCTGTGAATGCGAAAGCCTCACAAAGCTTGTTCAGAGCGTTATAGAGATAATGAAGATGTGAGAGCGAGCACACAGAAGGTTTAACTGAATGGCCCATGAAGTATTGATTTATCAGGTATAAATGGTTGTCAATAGGATTGCTGTGCCTCACTTACACTTAATTGAAAGTGACTGTTATTCTGTTTGCTGTTCTCCAGCATGACTTTCTGAACCTCAACCTCAACCTGCATTCTCCAGCATGACTTTCTGAACCTCAACCAAATTTCTGATGCAGCAGCAACTACAGAACAGCTTTTTTGAACTTGCATACATATGTTCCAGTTGCTTACAAACTGATTGAAAAATGACATAGGGTACCAGTTTAGTGGTGCTGCCTAAGGCACATACCGTACAACAGTACAACTTGATGACAATACAGCTACTTGATTATAAGCCCAGCCATCATATGTAGCTGTACAGAGGCACGCACATTCATGCAAAAATGAACACACATACACACACACACAAATGCCAGGTGGCTCCCAGTTCTCTGGCTGTAACCCCATTCTCCACCATTCTCCCTGCCATCTGGGCACAGGGCTGAAGCCAGCACCCAGGGTGTACCCTCCGGAACTGGCTCCAAACCCACCACGGCTTCTGTCTGCTGGCCTCCCAAAAAGTAGTGTTGCTAGGTAAAGCCTTGCCCACAAGGACCCCTTGACTACATCACAGTGCAGTGACCAATAGCAACAAGCAGAAGTAGGCTATTTCTGAATGGAAGTTCTTTTGTCCACACCAACAGTTCTTTAGAAAACTGAACATGAAGAAACGTGGTTCAGAATATACTACCCTCCATCTGAGTTTTAAGCATGAAGCAATTTTCTTTTTCCTGAGGCAGGGCCACCTGTCATAACACAACACAATGACAGTGTTATATGAAACTGTCCCCAGTCATGATTCAAATCAGTCAAATCCACCTCAAAACATTTTTTGTTGCACTTTTGCCATCCACCCTTCCCTCTATTCATCCTTCCATCCACCCATTTGTTCTGTTAGTCTGAAGATCCTCTCATCAAACAAATAACCGATACACACAGAGATCCCTCCATATGTTAAGCGTGTGGCACAGAGGATTCCACAGCAGAACACAAATGATGCTATGCATTCCTCCATGTCACACTGTCATGACTTTTGCCATTAAGCTTTCCTAGCTTAAGACATTCCACCCGATTGATGTCAATTCTACAGGTCCTAACAAGCCAGAACAGAAACAGTGAAGCATAAAGACGTGCCTCAAAAAGCATCCCAACTGAAAGTGACCACAAAATATATCATCCATTCCTTTGGTTATTGATCATCTCATTAAAACGAATTATCACTACAGAGATAATGTCTGCATTAGCCATCTATTAGACACACAGCTGATTCTTGCATAGCACATGCAGGTGTGATGAGCTCTGTCCTCCGAACGGCAGGGTCACAGCGTAACACGAGAGGCTGCGGCTAGCCGGGTGAGCTGGGCCATGGCTGCAGGTGATTTCTGCCTGGACGCAGAAATGGTGTGTGTGTGGGGGGGGGGGGTTGCAAAAAGAGCACAATGTGTGCCACTGTATCACTGCTAGAAGCAGACTAGACTCAAGTGGCTGGATATGTTGGATCTCTGGCAATGGACACATTAACTAGTTACTTAACCATTAGCAACAACAGTACTCTAAATGAAAAAAAAAATTAATTTCTCTTTATTCTTGGGCCAAAACATTGAGCTGAAGCGAGTGGACTCGTGGTAAATAGAGTGAAAACAGTGAAAGAGTGTGAATAGTGAACAGACTAACTCAATAAGACATCTTGCTATTTTATTCCGTGGTTTGGCTTTGGCTATGAAAACAAAACAGTCCAGAGTGACAACTTGATTTGCCAAGTTGTCTGTCATTTCCACATACTCTACAGGCCCTTTCTCAACAGAATGTGTCCCTCAAAGGGCCACTGGTCATGAACAAGACATATAAATGTAGATATATAATATATATATATATATATATATATATATATATATATATAGATAGATAGAGGAAGGGTAACAGAAAGGTAAACAGAGGAGGATAAGCAGTATTAGTATAGAGGGAGTACACTGTGGATGATTATGGTGAAACTCTCTTTGGCCTCAGACATAATTGGGTGTGTGATCTAGATGGCATACCCATCCAAATCTATCAGGGCTTGGCATGGAAACTATGCAGCCTCACTTTGTGCCCCACTAATGCCATCTAAACCACAATGATCCCTTTCTGTTCACAGACATCACAGTGTCTGGTTAGAGGGTGCCATTCCCTTATCATCTCTGACATTGGCAGGCAGCAAACCTTGACAAATGACAATCTGACCCTTCCTCAAGGAACTGTTTGGCTGAAGTGCACTGAAGAGACGTATGTTGAATATATAAATATGGTTGGATATTGATACTTTTATGCAGCCATGAAAGCCCAAGAAGTTTAGTTTGGCTATTTGAGGCAGTGTGCAGAGCCTATACTGTATACAGACAATATATCATTTAAATAGACAAAGTCAACAAAGAGGGAGATATTTGTAGTGTTGATAGCCCATGAGAAAACCAAGCTCCCGATTAATCATGCTGGTGTGTAGGATTCCAGATCCTGCTATTGATGAAGCTTGAAATGCAGTGCCTATTACTGTGAGAGGACAAAAAAGAAATTGCAAGGAAATGCAAAAGTTTTGCAAGATCACTGCTGGTTAGTAAAGGCTGATATTGCTGATGGTGTCACTGGGCTTCAGTGATGCTTGAAATCCACTTTGCTTTACCAGACAAAGAACACTATTAGCAGAAATACCACTACTTAAACCTACTTTAAGTTAATCTGTGTTATGTTTACATGCTATTACAAACATATGCCTACTCATTGAGTATGTTGCAATTACTTTTTTCCTAATCTTTTACTTTTATCTGTACATGTTAATATGAACATCTGAACATGTTAAAGTCGACTGTAATTTCAGATAAGTTTATAAGGGGGAAATTAAAAGTAGCTATGTTTAATATGCCATGTTTGTCCACAAATTGTACACATGTGAAAAAAAAACATTGCTTCTGTCAGCTGAGTTCTGTAGATTAACAAAGGAATTCCCAGCATTGCGATGCCCACAATAGATCTATTCAATCATGAAGTGCACAGACACGTGCCACCATTTCAGTGGAGGACCAGCACTGGCCAGTGCTGAAAGCTACTTTTTTGGCAGTGTCACAAGAATGAGGAATAATACACTGACATAAAAACAAAGCTCATACAAAAGAATAGTAGAGATTTAGGGAGGTAATCCCAGGCATGAATGCAGTAGTACATGACCTCTGATATAAAGATGAGATAAACTATACAAGCACCCAACTGTGCTTGTACTCTACAGACTACCACTGCATAGGCAACCACTATGTTTGGATGTTTGTCTGCTTTATTTATCCTCAGGGGTCTACAGTGCGACTTAAACACAAAACCCCTTTAGGCCTACTGATGAAATATCTTACTGTAGCATCATAGTAATGTCTATGCCCCACCTCAATTTCGCAACCACAGTTGATAGGTCAGAATTACAAGTTTTTGTATTTTCATAGCCTAATGTTTGTTTTACAGTAAATAGCGTTTACGTTAAACCACAACCAGTGGCACAGACGTAGGCCTAACATACTCTATACGCTTAGTAAAAATATTGTGTGACTGACAAAAGCCTACGCATCAAAAATATTCTCATCTCAGATTATGCAAAATAGTATAGAGTTTAAGTACATGCAAATTGGCACTAATTGATTCTGTTCAGGGTGGACTGTAGTTGGTAAAGTTAATCACATTGCCTATGATACTTTGAGCAACTTGCCTTCTCAATTGGACTTCACAATTTAATGTATCGTTGTCGTTTGTTTAAGTATTTAAATCAAACAATTTAGGAAATTTCGAGTTTCACAAGTTTCTATTATATGTGTATAGACTACTTATTTAATCAAACAGGATATGCTCTTATTAGCGTAAAGCAGACTACTACTAAGACTAGGCTACGTGGAGAGCGAGCGAAAGGGGGGACAGGTGCAAAGTAGCCTATCCTTACCTGCGTCGCCATGTGATAACATAATCCTTTTCTACAAATACCAGGTCTACAAGCTCAGACGTGCCAATAGTCTGTAAACTTAAATAAAACAGGAGAGATGTTTTGTTCTTACCGTTGGTGTTCATTGCGAATATAATCCTTGAACTGTAATAGAACTAACACCAGGAGAGGACTACTCAATTGTGGTATAACACATGGTCAGCGTCTTTTGGATATATCTACAGTAGATTGTTCAATTAGCCAAATAATTACGGGCAATTTTGGAAAGCCAGATTTTTCATAAACCCCTATAAACTCCAAACTCCTGGGCGCGCACTGAACCCCGCGAACTGTTCCGACTAGTAAAATGTCCTCTTCTGACAAGGTGAGGAATAAAGCAGGAATCTGAATGGAGCGATGGGTGTTCCCTGTGTGGAGAAGCCGATTACAACAATGCTCGAGACTGCTGTTCGTTGAGGATTTGAATAAATCCGGATTGCACTGGTGGTGCACCGTAGTTCAGTCACGTTCTATTTGCAGGCGACTGCATCCTACTTCCAAAAGAGCACCGTTGCATTGTACATGAGGCGGAGGCTACTTCAGCGCTGTGTCAGATGCCGTCACTTGTGCTCCAATCTGCAACGCGATTCTTCTCCTCTGACCTGAGAGGGCTCCAGCGGATCTCTGCTTAGGAACTGACGACCGTGATATGGCCCACCAGCGCCGTGTAGCGTCAGTCATGATCAAACTATCAGATCAAACACACGTCGTCACAGGCGTGGTGCGCGAAATCATCTCTCTGGCAGGACAAAGGATGCCTTGCCTTACCTCTCGGAAAACACTCAGCATTACTTCAGAGTTGTGACTGAGCCGAGTTTATTTTCATACGACAGGTCATAACAACGCCAATTACCGACTAGTTTACATGCAGGATTTTTATTCGTCCGATAAAATGACATCGGTGATGGCATTTAGTTTCAGCCCACTATAAACATGCGCGCGCTGTCTCATCTATTCTTAATAGGCCTATAATATAATAAAATGCTATAAGCTATCATAAAATCTCACGTTAAGGTTTTGATATGTTATTATGCTTACATTAATTAGATCTGTGGGGTTAACCTATGCCTTTTGACCTTTGTATAATGCAATTATGGTAGCCTAATGTGAAATTAATGTGAATTCACACTATATCTACGTAGAAACATAACAGATAGTAGCCTAGCCTGTGCTTAGTTTTTTTACGCAGATTAGACTACTCTCAAACTGACACGCAGCTTTGGTTAGCAATAAAGTAAGAATTTTATGGTTTTCAATTTTTGGTATTCAAATGTCCAGTTAGTATGTTGTAGCCTTTGTTAGTATGTAGCCTTTGTTGTCTTTTATTAGACTAGTTAACACTGGAAAAATGGACCGCTACATACTTCCAATTTAAGTGAGAACTATGGAAAGTGAATGTTGAAGACTTGAGAAGCCTATCCTATTTACTGACCTCTTGTGGTAGTGTAATGTAAAGCATGAGGAATCGGGTGTTTTCTGTAGAGAAATAAAGGCCTAAGCATTAGTCTCACGCTTATGCAGGACATCTAAGGAACGATTGACTTCTTGGGAGAATATGTCTCCTAGTCTTGTTAGGTGCGTCGTACATTTACAACACCATGACACATTTTAATTTTTATCTAATAGTTGGTTTGATTTACACATAAACACAAAAATGCCATTGCAGTCTTTTTACCTATTGTGCAAGGTAGACTATTATGGAGGTAAGGGAAAACAAAGAAATCAAATGTGCCCAAGTGATCGAGGTATGCTCCATGCATCGCGCCAAATAAACTCAGCGCTCTTAGTGTGTAAGAATAGCCTGTGTAATGAATCCGAAAACAAAAAAAACAAAGTCTAGATATGTTAAAGGTAATTTTAAAGGTATGATTTCAAATTCGTGTGTAGGCTTCATGTAGTTAAAACTATAAACAAGTTCTATTGGATCATTTTTGACAGATTATTTGCCATGGCATGAGCTAAAAATAAGTTGATGTATGTTCTCTTAACTGTTATTCTTACTTCCATATTACCTAATCCATTAGGAGATGTAGCTAAAAGTTTGACTAAATGATGAATGCTTATCATTGCAACTATCTCTGAGTCATTATCTCTTAGTTTTCTATAGATAAAAGTGAGCTCAACCTTTTTATGTAGGCCTACCAGAAAGCAAAAGGAATAAAAAAAACTATGAATTCACCAAGGTTTTCCAGTGAAATATTAGAGTGAACATTTTAAGGAATGTTTACACACAAACTTTTACACACAATTCAGCATATTCAGCAAAACACAACCTAAAAGACTTAAAAAACTGTCTGTTTTCCTATTTCAAAAATAACTGAGCAATGCACAAAGTTCTTTGCACTTACAAGGTGATCACAAGCATGTATATGTGTGGCTAAAATAAGTAAAAGTAAAATAATTTGATGTCAGTGGCACTGGATAGGTCAATGTATATGGAATGCTCTACTTTCAACAGAGTATATTCATTTCAAAGAGAGATTTTGATATATTTTTTAAATTTGACATAAAGAGTGTTTTTTAAGTCCTATGCCTTAGTGATTAAAGTAACCTGTTAAAATGCAGGAAAGGATTCTACTCTCTTCAAAAAATGCATTCAGACTCCCCACCATGTAAACAGTGAAACAATGAAGAACTAATTATGACAAAGCTAAATTAAACCTGTCATAAGGGGTTGACGGTTGACTGCATGATGAAAAAAAGACACTTCATTAGCAAAAGTTAGAGAATGAAAGCTACAAATTGATCCCATAAATCATGACAAAGACTATAATATTTGACATTACAGTCTAAAGTTGACATATCTATTTGAGCAGTGCTTAAAATGCACACACACGCCCGCACACACAGACAGAGAAAGAGAGAGGGAGCATGATTTCCCCTATAACCAGAGGGTGTCAGTAGTGCTATGTGGAATTTAGTTGAGCAACATAGAGGAAAGAATTTAGCAAAGAAAACATTTTATTTTATTACTCTACAGTACAGTATACAGTAATACAGTATTTCATGTACTGCAAAGAAATAAAAAAGTGGTCAATCCATCAAAGGGGTACATATATTACTAAAATTGAGGGGAAAAAAGCATGGAGATAAGGGAATAAAAAATACTGAATCAGGTGCAGGTATATTTACGTGTCATTTGGTTGGGAACATTTGTCCCACTGCTTTTTGCATAGAGTATGCTGTACGCAATTAGCATAGATCTCTAAACCCTCTACCTTCGTAGGAGAGCAGTCTGAATTCAAGGTCTCCCGTGGGCACACAATCATAATACCCCATCTTGAACACATAAAGGGATTTAAGGGTGTCTCCCCAAGATTTTTTATATTCCAGGAGCTAAATGTCCCTTTCCGTACATCAGACTTAATGAGAGAACATAAATGACAGTTTAAATACCAGGCTATTACCAGGCAGGTTTTATTGTTAGGACCAATGCCAAGTTGGCCTGTTCGCTGTGTGACCCTCTAAATAAAATGACACTTTAAATGCATCTCTGTTTATGTTTTTATGTGCAACATGGTAATTATTTGATGCACTTACAATGTTCCCTTCTCTTAATTACTGGTACATCGAATGGTAAGCACACTGTGTTCAAATTACAGCTATCTGAAAATAGCGTAAAATCACTTCCCTTCTCTACCCCTTTCCTTTACAATCAAGATTTCTATGTCATTCAGTCAGTTTCTCACACTGTGGCATCATCATCACCATATCTCACCGAATTGCACTTACTCTTACCATATACTCTGTTGACCAGGTACAGAACAAAAGCATTGCAGGCCGGCACTTTTAAATCAAAAACACAACAAGCTGGGGGAAAGAAGGGGGGGGGGGATCTTTAATCAGCTTTATTGATTTAACATCACAGTTTCCACAGCATTACACTCTCATTTATTAATGTAACACAACAATGCCCCAAGGAATGCAACTCTGATGACATCAGCGTAACCCATAGCAACCTGGACTTCATAGGATGTCTGGTGGGGGGTGGGGGTGGGGCTTGCTGTCATGGGTCCCTCGGAGGGAGTCATAGCAGGTAAAGGCTGACAGAAAATATGGATTTCCTATCAACATTGAAAGGCAAAGCCATCAGTTAGTGGGGCATACTTGATGTGCACATCATCTGAAACCATTTACCAGGAGAGCATTCAGACAATTACATCTGGACAAAGAGTAAGCAAGAGGACCAAGGCATGAAAAGGCTACAAGAAAAAGGGAAATGATAATGGCCCAGTAACACTCTAATGACATAGTGTCTAAAACGAGACTCAACCTAGCATCAGTGGGTGGCTACTGTGTGTGTGTGTGTGTGTGTGTCTGTGTGTGTGTGTTTAAAGGCAAAAGGTTTAAAATGTTTATCTTGCCTCTGGAGCACCCCCTACAGTCACTGATTAAAAAAATGGCAACATAATATACATCTCATTAATCCATGTTAATTTGTTTGCGAACCAAAGTGAAGAACCAGAAGCACCAGGTGGCACTAACCTGGCTAATTGTATGCACCTCTCTAAAATGAACAGATTTGTAAAGGTAACAACAGATACAAAGATACAATGCCTGGCTTCCTGGAAACAGCTATGGTATCACTTTTGTTATAAAGCAATTCATAGTAATGCCCCCCTAGGATAAGATGTTATTACTGCAATATAATATTAGTCTGCGTTTTACTATAATTAGCAAATTGTCACAAAATCATCTAAAATGTTCCCTGTTCTTTTTTTTGAACATCAGTAGAAGTTCTCCGAGGGAATATTATCACAGGGAAATGCACATGTTTGGTCCAAGGTCAAAGAGTGCAAAGGCAGCATGCCCTTTATACTGAAATCTGAGGTCTCCTCCAGAAGGAATCAGCATTCATTCTCATTAAAACATCTCTTTTTCCCTCAAGAACAATATTGTCATGTTTAGCCATACCCACAGACATGCACAAAATGCAAAAATCCTTTTTTCAAAACTTTTCTACTGTAAAGGTAAAACCCTACTATTATTGATCATTGTATTTATTAATTTGGCAGATGATTTTATCCAGAGTGACGAGAGAAAAAAAAGTGCACTCTCTTAGTAGATATACTCCACGTTGTCATGGTGTCTTTACAGCAATAACTTATCCCACCAGCTGAGTCACTGTCTTTGTCAATGTTTTTTAATGATCTCAGTGAGGAGCAATGAATAGATTTTAATGCCACTGAAGGACCCATGACTTATAACAAGTACATGTAGGAAAAAAACATTGTTCTGCTTTTGCTCCATAAAACACTTAAATTGAGACTTTAGTCAAAAGTATAAGTGAAGTCCCATTACAACTCCTGCTGTAGTAGTGCTAGAAATTACACAATATGACCCCACGAACTTCACTGCCTTTCAAGCCTCATTAGTCAGTTGCTACTAACCTCTGGTTCTAATCCTTCTGCCATTTATTAGTCCTCTATCGCCATGGAAACCAACGTTGGTTGTCTTTTCTCTTGTATCATTTCCTTTCAGTTTTTCTTTTCACATTCAGTATTCAAGATAATGGACCAAATAATGCAAAGGCTAGAAAAATATACAGAAAAATGAGGAGCTATTTAAGATGGCCTCTTTTAATCAGCTTTGAGTCCATATAGGCTACCACTTGAAATGTTTATGTTACAGATATGTGAGGCCCATGTCTATGTGTGAAATTACGGTATATTAACGACTGGAAAAAGGGAAGAGCAGTAAAACAGAGAACCAGGAACTCTCTGTCCTCCTCTGTCATGTATATTTCTTTTAATAATAATAATAATAATAATAAAGTATATAATGAACCTCAAATGCTCTCACATAATGCAATAGTATAAACCGTTGGGGAAGTTTGGTTATTTTTCAGTACAGTCAGGTTTTATGCACCTCAATATTAGGTGGATACTGCACCCTTTCTAGCTCGCAATGACATAGTGTACTGTGCACAGACCTGAGTCACAAAAGATCAGGGCTGGTCTTTTTTCTTGGTTGAAGACTAAAGGCAGACAACCCTTCAGGCATTTAGTTTTCTAAACGAATTCAGGACTTCTGATATTCCCATTATGTGTATAACTCAGAGGAAGAAAATATGCCAAGTCAGCGTTATCACAACACACTTTGAAAACACCATGAATAATAAATGTGTGAAAAAGTGGAGGCAGAATTGAGCATGAAATTGGTGCTGAATAATGCAAACTCGCTCAGTCTCTACAATATTGGCTTGTTCTTTACCTTCAGACCCTTTCAAGGTCTCCCTGACTAGCATTGACCTAGTATTAGCCTTAATAAGATTGGCAATGGTGTCAGCTACATATGTGATTTAAAACCACTCATGTTTTTGGTTTTCATTAAAAGTTTTTAAACATTTTAACTTGTGAACTGCAATTGTTGTAAAAAGTGTCATCTCCTTATTGAATCTAACCAAGAGCCAGTCAAAGAGCAGGAATCAAGTTGTTGCTACTCACAGACTTTCATCAGTAAGATTGCGACATGCAAACTTGACATAGGTAGGAGATGATAGTGCAGGATTGTAATAGAAGGGCAATGGAAAGAGAGTGTGTGGGGGAGGGTGCATTACTGGTGCATTCCATGTAGCTAAACTAGGTAAGAGGTACTCAAGAATGAGCTGGGTCTCCAGGAATTTTTCTGAAGGTGGAGAGGGTAACCCCTTTCTCTGGTAACACTTGGGAATTGATTCCACCCGCCTGGAACAACTGATAAGAATAGATTGGATTGACCTGTGTGAGGTGTCGGCAGTGCTGGCTGACATTCCTTGGTGAAACGGATTGACAGCGGGTGGGGTGGGGGTAACATATGACTTTAAGAAGGTATTGAGATAGATGGGGGCAGATCCATATACTGTATCATAATGTCAATAAACAGAGGAGTGACAGGGACTCTCTTTGGACAGTTGAAAACTATACCGTACCTGCTGCATTCAGCACAGGGATGAAGGCCTGTTAGGAGGACATTGCAGCAGTCAAGACAAGAGATAACCAAGTTCAGCACATGGAGATGGGTTGCATGCTGGGGTTCAGTCTCATTTTCACTTTGTCAGATAGAATAGACCAGACTTCAAAGGCAACATGACCATCAACCGTTAATAAAATAACAAACCGTAAATAATAAACTTTCTCAAAAATCATCCTGTTGTGCTACCATCAACAGAGGTTCATAGGTTCATCACCCTATCGTCTAAAAATAGCAGCAGGAAACATTTCGCTCTCTTTTTTTCTTTTAAGCCAGTTGTTCAGTCCTCTGGACATGCATGAGCCAGAGGGGGAGCTTTAGAGTTGGAAGAACTTAAAAGGAGCGATTCTGTTTCTGTGCTAAGATCTGTAAACTTCCTGCTGTTCAGAGAACCAAACAGGCCGGTAATGAACAAGTAGCACTGTGTCAGACATGTAAACATGCCACAAGATGGACCTTGGCCACTGATGGCTACCCCTTTGACCCACTCTGATGGTTATTACTGCAATCTCAGCCAACCCAAGCTGTTAATCCCACTGTCCTCTCCTACATTCCTGCCCAGGAGTGTCTTCCTCTGAAAGCCCATCAATTAGCCTTTAGTGTGAATCCACTGACTCGCTTTAATCTGGCTGGATTAGAAGGGGAAAGACCATTTCTGGACAGCTGGGGAGAGAGCAAGAGTGAGAGAGAGATTGTAGAATCAAGTTGGATATCAACAGATCCTATTAAATCATTCCAACATTTTGGTCATCTGTCACAATTAGAGAAATATATTCTATTCAATTTAATTGTATTTGATACAAAGCTATTTACAATAGTATTGTCTCATGGTGCTTCACAGAAAGCTTCATTTAAAAATGTATAAATCTGTTGTACAGAAAAAAAATGTTATCTGTCACTGATGGTTAGATACAGTAGTATGAAATAAACTCTGGTTGTGCTCAATAAAAAAAACTGACCAGAGAGACAAAATCACAAAGGAAACAAATCATTTTGCCTATACAGTATGTGTGCTATCATGTTGTTCTGATCTGAGGTGTTCTAGGAGAAAGCAGCTGAAATTGTGTGTAATGATTGCCTAGATGGGCTTTGATTGATCATACACCATTAAGTGGTCAACGGCACCATTTCTGTGCTACCCACATACCGTAAATGATGGGATTTTCAAAAGGGCCTATTCACAAAAGACCAAAAAAAGGTTTTGTAGTTTTCTAAAAAATCACTTAAAGCCTCTATGTGTAGGATTTATCTTCTATTTATCTTCGTCTTTTATTAAAAATATATTTTTTATTTTAAAAATATAATGTAAAACGATGGTAATTACCTCCATGAATAAATTGTAATGTTCCGGTAAACTTGGTAATTTCCATTTATATATAGATATGGCTGGGGACCAAAGAAGAATATCCATTTTGCGCCGCCATTTTCAAAAGTACAGGGTCTTGTAGGGGAGAGCAGTATCGTATATTCAGCTCCGCCTTTCGCGTTTCCGCACAGAGACTGAGTAGCAGAAACTGAGATAAGAGTGAGCGAGCGAGCGTTCGGCCTCCGTAGCAAGAAATTAGGATTGTGGGAAGGGGAGGGCTAATACATTTTATTCAAACGTATGCAGTATACCACTTCGCCGATAGATGGGGAATTCTGATACGATCCTACACATAGAGGCTTTAACTTATTAATTTAAAATCTACACATGCAGATGTCAGCACTGACATTGCCATTTGATATTGCATTTTATTTTTTGCACGTAAAAACGCATAAAGTTATAAAGAGCCAATTGTTCTGAGCAGCTAACCAACTTTAGTTGAACAGACCATCATTGTAATCCGCTGGAGATTTGTTGACTGAGTAGAATAGTAATAAACACAGGATTTAGTTTCAGGGCAAGGGTCAGGACTAATTGCTGAGGGTGGTGAGTGAGACATGAATTTCTAGTTTTGGTTCGAAAGGGGTTTGTTTTAATTTAATAAGGTGATTAACTGTAGATAGACAGTATTTCATTATTCTGAAAGTTGAGATATTGTGTAAACAAAGAGATGCTATTTAATGAAATATCTGTAAACAACATGTTTTTGTGGAAGTGGGTTTTCATTGTAATACAGCTTCTAACCAGCATTTCAGTATTCACAATCTGCCTCTAAAGATAGCAACATCCTGTTTGTGTAATGTATATCTGCTTGCTAAGAGGTACAGTAAAAACAGCTGTCTTGGCTTCTTCCATTGATGCTGAACAGATAAACCCTAAGTATGGAGGGTAGAGGGAGAGAGTGCAGAGAACTATTTGCATGAGAGTTTGCATGTGGGTATCAGACGTGGACTGACTGTTAACTGTGCGGAACCAGTGGAGGGCAGTGTTTACAAACATCTTAAATAATCTTCATCAATTTCAACAAATTCAAGAAAATGAACAGATCCATATTTATTTTTTTCTGTTCTTAAAGTGACTTGTCAATATCAAACATTCTTTGACAATTCAAATATACTGTCCAAATATCCAATTCTCAGTATTTCATGTCACTATAAAACTATTAGTCTGGAATGAGTTCAAACAATAAAACAACAGACTTATACAGTACCATTCCTGGTAATAACATTAAACATTCACATTGTACTACCATCAGTGGTCTTTCAGGGAAAACATGAACACACTATTCAAAATATCAGCTCCACTTTGACATAAAGGCATGCTATGTATGTTCACATAATTGTACATCAACAGTGTTTCACAAACACAGCAAAGTTCCGAAATTTTACTGAACACTTTAAAAAAACAGCGCAGGACAAGTTTAAAAATACGTCACAGTTTCACCTGAAAGCACTCATGAATGAGAACACATACTAACAAATGCCACTGTGTCAAAAAAAGATTGTGCACATCTATGCAAAACATTAAGAAGTCTTTCAACTCTCACTCATCTCACTCACATGCAACAACAACAACAACAACCACAACACTGTCAACAACAACACATGTGCACTATTTAATTCTGTGACAAGAACATGTAACTGTACACTTTACATTTTAGTTCACCTCTTCTCTCTTTCACAGAAAGTGCTTTTACTGTAGGTAAGGAGAAGGTTTCTGGTGGACTAGGGACTGTCTCTGTGCTCACACCCGTATTTTAAGTCATATATACCCAGACCCTATGATAACACTCTGTTTTCTTTACCACAGTGCAAATCTTGCCTACAAGCTTCATGTAATACCTGCCAATCTGCCTTCTTTAGAAAATCTAACTGAGAGCAGTACGAGATCTGAGCTCTGTTTTGCTGTTATATTCAAGAATTAATTCTCAGATCATATCTACTGAAAAAGCTCAACATCTCTGCATGCTTTTTTCAGTACCCTCATTGCCCTCTATGTAACAACCATAGCCTCTGACAGTCATTGCTATCCATGTACTGCTACTATCTTTAGTTAATGTGCAAGCTCACATGATGCACTAAACCAAGTAACCACGAAACCTCACAGTACAAACAGGAAATGTTACAATGTTAATCGCAGGCCATTGCAGGAAGTCTGAAGCCCCAGGGCTTCTCTTTTCTCTTTTGGAGAAAAGTGCAGCTGGATATAGCTCAGTCAGGTGGCAAATAGCACCTGTTGTCTCTCATCAGCATTAAATTTCTCTTCTCAAGACAAGGGATCTGTAGTATACAGAGGGGCCCTGGGATTTGAGAAGTGCACACACACACACACACTCACTCACACACACACACACACACACACACACACACACACACACACAAACACACAAACAAACATAGACTACATCTCTCTGGAATGTATTTAGAGTGTTCTTCACAACACAAAGGTGGTCCTAGCAGCGTGTCCCCCTTCTCATAACTTGCTCCTTCCGTCATGCAATAGGCCATCTTTGTTTATGCATTTCAGGCACACACTGGATGCATTAGTGTAAATTCAGTGTAAGTCGCAGGTAATAACATGAACACATGAACAGAAAAAGCGTATTTCATGAGGTAGGTAAAAAATAAACATGATGATAGTCACTCTCTTCTGACCCAAGCAAATTTCATGCTCATGTTACTGTGCACGATATAAGTACCCTACTTGCTGAAACAAGCCTTTGGAGAGGATGAGTATTGTCCCAACCAATCACAAAGGTCTGTCTGTAAACTGGTAGCATTTCAACAAATGTATAGAATAAGTCAATTTAGGAATACATCTGGCATTTACATACCATCCTTTTTTGAACTCACCAGTTTTGCCACTGACGTATTTTTCTCTTTCTCAAGACATTCAAAGTCCAAATAACAAATCCCTGAGATGATCTCAGTTTATAGATTATTCTGTATTGTGCGAAGTTTTTAGTGCAGTTTCCACCTGTGTCTCGTATGTTGCAGTGAGAGTGTCACTGCCGAGTTCAACAGCCCCCAAATCGTCTGGAGATGCCCTGCTTTGGCTGCAAGTCCTAAAGTCAGCCTGCCAGCTGTGTCCCCCATACATTAATCCATTGGCTTTCCGGTGCCTTTGGCACGAAGGTCCTCCCCAGCACAGAATCTCTTTGAAAGCACTCCTGAATTCTGGGCTCCGGCAATAAATAAGCGGATTGAACGCAGAGTTGGCGTAGCCTATCCAGTTAAGTATCCGGTAGGTTATCGTGATGTTGTCCATTTTAAAGATGACCCCCACCACGTTAAGCACGAAGAAGGGCAACCAGCAAAGCGTAAAGGTGCCCATGATGATGCCAAGGGTCTTCACTGCCTTGTGCTCCTTCAGGCCAAACTTCTTCTTGATGCTCCGAGCGGATGTCCCCTCTGTGCCAGAGGAGGTGCCAGTCTGGGAGCGATTGCTCTGCTGGTGGAAGCGGCCCTCACTCCGGTCAATCTTCTGCAGCTGCTTGCGAGCCTCCTGGAAGACGCGGGCGTACACGAAGACCATGACAACCAGTGGGATATAGAAGGAGACGATGGAGGAGGCCACGGCGTAGGCAGCATTGGTGTAGAATTCACAGCAGTGGGGACTTTTCAGGCACTGCCGCGCCTCGTCCTCGTCCAGCACCCACCACTCCATGTAGATGGGCGGGAAGGAGATGAGCGCCGCCACCGCCCACACCGTCAGCACCACCACGCCGGCCTTGCGCTTGGTCAACAGCGACGGGTAGCGCAGCGGCGAGGTGATGGCCAGGTAGCGGTCCAGCGCGATCACGCAGAGCGTTTCGATGCTCGCCGTCACCGAGAGCACGTCAGCTGCCGTCCAGAAGAGGCACAGAAAGTTCCCAAAGTGCCAGATTTTGAGGAGGATGTAGCAGGCCCCGAAGGGCACCACCAGCACACCCATGACCAGGTCGGCACACGCCAGCGACGTGATGAAGTAGTTGGTGACCGTCTGCAGCCGCTGGAAACGGATGATGGCAGTGATGACCAGCACGTTGCCAAAAACGATGCCCAGCACCAGCAGGCCCATCAGGATACCCATCAGCACCATCTTCACCATCTCCACCTCCTGGTCCGAGCTTGAGGAGTTTGCCCCTGCTGCTGCCGACACATTCAGCAGCACTGCTGGGCTCATGCTCCCCATGGTCTGAAGAGTGCACCAGACACCAGACACACACAGACAGACAAACGGATATCAGCAGCAAGCACTAAGCAACCCACAAATGCACGCAAGCTCCACCAACTATGCAGCCCAACCAGTGTAACCACCACACGGAACAGAAATAACATTTGCTGAACAGACTGTACCCTGTTGTCAGCACACCACAGATAACATTGGGCTAATAGGGAAATGTGTCTGCATGTTGTGTTGCAGACAGCTGAATGAAATTCAAATTGAGCATTTAGTTTGTTTAGTTGAAATGTTGAGAACTTTAATCAAATCCACACTTACTTGAAAAGGGGAAGATCCTTACAATCCTTTGAATGGAACACTGTTTTGTTACCCAAAAGAAGTTCAGAAATGCGTTTTGAATCTTGCATAAGTGCTTTGCCCTCATGTGTTGCACATATCGGAGAGTCTGTTTCTTCCCCCTCTCTCTCTCTCTCTCTCTTCCACTCACACACTCTCTGTTCCTTTTTTTTCTCGGTGTGTGCTGTCCTCCTGCTGGTCACAGACGCACAGGAGTCCTGCCACATGAACACATGAGGTCTCCTAGATTCAATGTGCCTCTCAGCCTATTTCTCAGAACCCTTATAGCAGCCAGTGGTGACATCACACCCACTGAGAGCCAATCAGCTGTCACACAGACGCCAGGACTAGATAGCTTGACTTGAAAGATATGCTTTTTATCTTTCACAAACGGAAACTACAATGAAGATTCCTTTCAGCAGTATCAGTCAAGATTTACCAAGTAAAAGTTTTTTTAAGGTTGTGGACAGAAAGAGAGATTAAAGAAGGGACTAATCTACTGTCATATCTACTACACTACACCATATCTACTGTCTACTACTTCTACTCTCTATATTTTTTTAGAGATCACATGCAAATTCTATTAACTTTTATGCATTTTTATCACACAATATATTACTTACAACTCTCAGTTAACAAACACTCTTTGCAACATTAAAAATGAATTAAGTACTGTCATGTCAGTCAATCTTTTCTTACTAGTTTTGTAAGTCTATACATATACAGTTTATATGTGAAGGGCTCTGTAAAAAAAAAAAAAAAGCTGCACATCTAAAGAGTCAGAGCATTTGTTCCTGCTCTGACTGACTGAGTGGAATAGCAGCCTGAAAGAATGAGGAGGAAGTCACTGTGTGCCATCTGAAGGGGAAACCAATACCGTCATGAGTCTCATTGTCACAATCATTCACACAGACAGGGCTACGTTGTCTGTGAAGGCATTTTGGCTTCGTTTATTTGCCTTGCTTGCTGAAATCAATACTTATATCAGTGAAGATATATATCACCCTGTTCACTTTAAAGAGAGATGAACGATTGGAGGTGACCATTCTTCTGCCTCTAAACACTCTCTGTCATGTAGCATCTGTAGTTACCAGGCGATCCAGGCAGACATTCCCCTTGGGCACAGGGCCATTTAGGAGTCCCGTTGCCTGTCAGAAGAAAGACCTACAGAAGACAGTGGCCAGGTAAAACAGTGTAATCATTAACCATTCCAGTGATTATGCACAAGCACAACTTGACTGTATTTCAGGGAGTCCATAATTGCTGCATGTCCATGAAGAGTCACTAAGGTCTCCTAAGTTCTCTTCTATTAGAATTAAGAAAACTTAATTGTTTCATTCAAAACTAAATATGACATCTACTTTAACTAAAATCTTTTAAGAAGCTGGAGCTGTGCTTTGTTTTGCTTTTTGTTTGGTAAACCCTCCACTGTTGCCATTGTTTTGGACTTTCTGACCCTCTGATAAACACATGGAAATGGTTCCAACCCTTTTCATGCCCAGTAATTTAGCAGTGTATCAGTACCAGTGTTATCTTGAGTAAGCCTGGTTTGCTTTTGATAAAAAAAAGTTGATTGCATTTCTAAGAAATAAACCCATACCTTGACTTTATCCCCAGTGACAGCAACCACCTCCACCCCCCACCACACACACACACACACACACACACACCGCATCACACTCACAACTACAGTGCTGTCATTCAGTCCTTGAACAATCCTAGTTAAAGACAGATGCTGACACTGGATTAAAGTCGGCGCATTGTTGCTTTCATGTAACTATGCATGCGTGTTTGTGTCAACAGTCAGGGAACGTGCCTTAGGCCTGTGACGCACTTGTGCAGACACGTCCAGGGGGGTGTGCAGGAAAGAAGTGAGTGGGGACGGGGGATGTCAGACACAGCCGACTGACTGACTGGATAGGTCTCCAGTTGCACCCCTAGAGCAGTCAGTGTGGGGGGTCCAGGTAGATGCTGAAATCTGACACACTGCTGTGACCCAGCTCAAGGGACTCCTGGAAGGGACTTGTTTAAGCTCACTCACAACAGCGACATGCCAATACCCTTGACCGCTCCTCTTCCGACAGGCCTAAGCAAGGTCAAGTCTGAATCAGACTCTGATCACAGGCTTTAGCCACAGACACAAAGGCTTCCACCGGCCGCTTCACTGGAAAAAGGAAGCGAGACGCTTTTGTGACTTTCCACAGGATACACGCACCGCTTATACCTCTTAACTCAGCCGTCTCCCTCCCGCTGTAAGTACCATGGCACGCTGAAGCCTTCTTCCTGGGGAAGTGGGACAATCTGACACATGTATTCCTGTGTGGCGGGAAGGACGGCTGCGGCGTGTTTACACAGAGAGACAGAGCAGACCTGTTGCCCGGCACCTGAAACTGGCATGAGAAATTTGCCCAGTCCCCACTGGAAGGCTAAAAGACACCAGATCGGTTTGAAGACAAGCTAAATGCTCCCCATGAGAGAAATGACTCATGTGAACGGTCCGCTTCAAACATATTGTTGTCTATTTTAAGCAGATATGCGTAAGGGTCAAGGTGGGGTTAATTATCGTTGTGTTCCTGCACTGTGAGATCGATCAAAGCATCGTAATCAGGAGGGAAATAACTGACTGCGCCGAATGAAAACTCCCATCTTCTATGCCACCAATGGGCCTATAGGCCCCCTCTTCCACTCAGACATATACAGCATTTTCTGAAACCTGAATCATTTCTCTCTTCGACAAGACAAGATAGTGCACCTCCAAAGTAGGGCAGTAACGAAAATGTCGCAGCAGCACTTTGGTTAATCATGGATAAAAGCCTCTCGGCACACAAAACCAATCATGAAGATAAATCTATGGTACTCAAGAACTGAAAATGACAGACAGCTTTTACCTGGAGCCAGTTTTAATGCTCTCATCACTGTCATATCTTCATTCGTTTTAGGTATTTTTCCGTTTTACTCTAAAAGGCCAGCAATCAAAAATTGAGTACGAGACAAAAGCATGAGCATAAACAAATGTTTGTTTTCAATTATCCATTAATTAATTAATCAATTATGCATTGCATTAATTGCAAAAATCATGTATTCATGCTTATGCATGCCATTTACAGTATAGCAGGCATTTATAGCTGCAGGTGTCATTTACAGTTGAAAATAACCTGAAGTGCTATTGCTCTTTACTTTTATGTGTAGAGTTTTGTTTTTGTAAGTAGGAGTGTGGCTTTAATCTATAGCGGCATAGTTAAAAGAGCAGTCAGTGATATTATGCTGTTTGCGCACACTTAACACTTTTAATGGCATAAAAAATCTCCTCATGCTTGGCCAGTTCTGGTTTCTCTTGGGTTACCGAAAAATAAATGTGGTGTTTTTATGATGCCCAGACTCTGAAAACTGAAACCAAAACAAACAGAAGCAGCCTGCCCCCCACACAATACACTTTCTTCAGAGGGCCTCAAGGAAGATCTAAGCTACATATGTGCCCGGGTCAAATATAATGTAGGTTGTTGTTGGTTAAAAGCATCTGCTAAGAAATATAAACACAAACGTTATTGCTTGTTACTTTTTGCTTTTGTTTCTCTTGTTGTCTGTCAATAGAAAGTAAAGTACTTCTGACAATTTTAAAGCTTTTGGTATCTCATGTATTTGATTACAGCTGTGTAAATATCATCTTTTTTCAATACACTGAAAGTGACAATACCTGAGCTGGCATTTATCATGACCTTTCAAAACCTTCCAGGCTAACACTTTAAAGTGGAGGTAAAAAGTTTCTGCATTCACAGCAAAGTAAAAAAAATTACTTACAAATAAAATGCATTTTAACTGTAATCACGTCATAGCAGGGTGTTTCCATGGCAGGGAGAATGTGGGACACCATTGTTGAAAGGTTGACTGGGTTTAACAGTACGTTGTCAAGGCCTATTTTGTGTCACCTAGCAACATGTCTTCATCTACACATATACATACACACGGAACATGATCAGTCCATCTCCATTGGCAGTTGCCAGAGTTTAGGGAGTTGATGCCAGGACAAGAAGAAACATGACGCATTGCTCGGAAATGTTCGTATTTCTACAGAAAAAAGGCTTTTTAAAACAGGAAACATAAGCTATCCTGAGAGACTGGGTGGCAATGTCTGTATTGTCTAGGCTATATGAACTAAAACGTATGGATCTTGTCTGGCATTACAGTAGACCTATGAGATAAAATAGGGCAGGTGCGATTATCCGTGAACTGCACTGTCCTCATTTTTAGGAGCCAACAGTGAGAGATTTATGAAAGCGGGGTCATATCCTCTCTGTTAGCAGTGCTTCACTTGATCAGGAAATGGAAAGTGTTTGTGTGTGTGTGTGTGTGTGTGTGTGTGTGTGTGTATGTGTGTGTGGTGGTGGTGGTTGCCAGTATCTTATCCCTTTATGCTTTTGCCTTTTCAGCAGTCATCAAAGTAACTAAAATGGCATAAAACATATATTAGGCCTAAAAGTATGTATGATTCGAAAATAATTTTATTTGTTGTATAAATTGCACTTAACACAACTTGTGTAACACAACAGCATGTTTTTTTTTTTTCAAAATGTTATTGTTGCTTTTTTGACTGAACTCCTGGGAAATCTTTGCAGATGATTCAGAATGCAGCACATTTGGTATTTGCACAATCTGAAAACACATCTCTCTGATATTAGTTTCCCCGCATTGGTTTCCTATTTCAGCCAGAATTAAATTCCAATGTCTTACACTGTCATTCAGGACCCTTATCTGTTCCATCTTTTTTCAATGAACTAATCCAGTCTTATATTCCTCCCAGAGCGTTTTCTAATGAGTGTTTTTCGGTGTTGACTTACAAAAAATGACAAGAGGTCTCAGTCAGGACTTTTATCCTGTGTTACCTCAGTGAAATGACTTAGACACAGTCATACAATAGTGAATAAAAAATGACATAACTATTGAGGAAGAGAAAAAAACAATAGGGAAAAAAAATATTGAGGAAGAGAAAAAAACTAAATATAGGTTGAAAATAAAAACATAGATGAAAAAATAAAATAGTAAAACAAAGTAAAATAAAATAAAAACTTACATCAAGAGTTAAATTAATAAAAGACCGAATATTAAAAGAATAAATAGAATTATATGAATCATTAGGAGAAAGCATCTGAGAAAAGTTTGATCTTAAGTTTGGATTTGAAACTGACAATAGTAGGGGCATTTTTTATGTCTTCAGGAAGTTGGTTCCAAATCTGATTTGCACAGTAGCTGAAAGCTGCTTCACCACATTTTGTTTTGACCACAGGTTTTACAAGCATTTTTTTCCTGTGTCTTGAATGACCTAAGTGGTATGTATTTTTTGAAACATGTCAGACAAGTAATTAGGTCCTATCCTTTATTACTGAAGCAGTAATGCTTTGAAATCAGTCCTGTTACTCACAGGAAGCCAATGCAAGGACTTTAAAACTTGGGTAATGTCACCACAGGTCAAGGTAGGTGTTGAAGAAACTTCTGTTTTGTAAGTATGATTTTCACCATTTGATACCTATACCAGAAAACCCAACCCAGTGTTCAAGTCAGTGTAGCAGTATGTTGTGATCAGCAGTATCAAAAGCAGCGCTGATCGGCATTCGTCTCCTGATCTGTGGTAGCTGTGAGTTGTGAGGTCGCGGGTTCGAGCCTGGGGCTGGACTTGCGCAAGAGGACCTCTGTAACAGTGGTGCCGTGAACACAGACGCTAGTGAAGTTTAGGGGGGTGAGTGTAACGGATGCCAGCTAGCCAAGCTGAGCGTATAGAAAGTTAGTAAAGCTTCCCTCCCGTCCTTGTCAGTTGAATTAAAACGTATGTCATTTACAACTTTAATAAGAGCAGTTTCAGTGCTGTGAACAAAACAATTAGATGTCAAGAAAAAAAGAACAAAACTTAACAAAAAAATTAGATGTCAAGAAAGCAGTTAGTTGATTGAGAACTATTTTTTCAATGACCTTCCCAATGAATGGTAGATTTGATATTGGCCTGTAGGCTAGTTGTTAAGCACTAAAATATCTAGAGTCTAGATATAGTATGAGCATAATCAGTCTGCCTTATCTACTATTATTTAAAATATATTTAAAAGTTTTGTGCACCATGTGTTAAACATGTATTAAGCTATGTACCAACCTCTATGTATCAGATTAAAAAAAACATTGTCACTTCTATTTCGTATTATTTTAGCATGACTGTTATAGCATGACTGTTGCCAAGTAGACCCTCATGTAAACAAATACACAGACTCAAAGTTGAAGTAAACCAAAGGTCTTACCTTACCGCCCTCCACATCCAGGTTATGATGTTCATTATAGTTATCAATTTCCACACACGTGTCAGAAGTGCTTTTACAGACAACTAAAGCGTAGCCTATGCCATTTTCTGAGGCTATAATTAATCGCTGTCTTCAGATTTCCCGGCTTCAACTCTTTTTTTGGTTAAAGGTCTCATTCCATCGTATTTTCATTCATTTTGTGGTGGTCTCTTGACTAAAATAATATCATGAGAGTTGGTTTCGACAAAAAATATGCTGTGGTTGTCTTGTTTCAAGCTATTTTAGTTAGGAGAAAACGAGTGCAGGGATAGAGGATTCCTATGAATATTAATGATATGCAAATGTTTCGCCTCTGATTGGCTAACAACACTGATGCTCCCTCTAGTGGTTCTGTCTGCAGGCAGCCTAACGTTTCTTGAGGACGGGTTAACTGCATAGCTAATGTTCAAATAGACGTACATTAGTACGGCTTTTCTGATTCGCTCGTTTTTCCCGGCAGTTTTCTATCACAGGCGAATACAGACTACAGGGGTAGGAGAGCATTTTGAAGTTGAGCATAGAAGTACAACTTGGGCTGACCTATGGTAATATAAAAACATCAAGTCTTAATCGATTTATTTTGGAAGGAGACCTTTAACTGGTACACTTTTATACAGTAGGCCTATATGTGATAAATGCACGTACATAGGCCTACATGATGCCATATAGGCTACTGTTAGCCATTGCTATCAAAAGCTGGTCTCCACACTCTCACAACATAGGCCAATTAAGGCGACGTGACGAGGTGAAAAATTATTAACGTTAGCCTACATAAAGTTATTTTTATTAATGGGCTGCATTATCTGATCACTTTCTCCTCAACTGTCACAGCCACAACGTGCAGGCCCTTACGTTTACATAGCCTACCTTGTGGAAAGGCCGGTGTTGTGAGCCTGTCACATGATACTCCAAACTCAATGCTTGTGGGTCTCAAAATTCGTTAAACATTACATTGTTGCAAGTTAATGAGCACAGCTGTTGTTTCTGCTTCGGTGGATTATTAGTGGGAATTCTCGCTTTATGTAGTCATTGCAACCAACTTTTTAACGTTATTAATGACAAATTGAAATGTGGTAGGGACAAAACTGTTCATAAAAAATAGAGCTGGGGACTTGTCTCCAGCGTCCCCAGTTAAAATGACGCCAATGCAAATTGTACTTGGACTATTTGTTAGGCTTTTAGACTAATTAATTTTTGAGCGCATTTTGCATGTTTTACCTGTGTGAATAAAGGCATCTGCAAAGAGACCATAAACATAAACATATCAAAATATCAAATATAAATATCATTAGTTTGTTTGAAAAGGATTGATTTAAAAGAGCAGTAGGCCTAGCTATTTTTTTTTTTTTTCAAGTTTTTGTATTCTAGAAAAATAGTGGTCATCAAAAGGGTTTGTTTGTCTTACAGAGTCAGTGTGAACAGCATGTCCAGTCACCGTTATGCTATTGCTATCACGAAAACAACAGCATTTAGTCATTGAAAACAGTGGACAGTGTTGCTTCAATGTGTTGTTTCAAGCCTCACACTAAGAAAGTGCTGACGAGTCGATAGTGAGAGTGCCTACTGTATTAATGCGTTTTGAGTTATCAACATATTATACATATATTTCTGAATCTTTTATCATTTTATCCCTATATATCGTTTGAAGCCTGATTGTTATGGACAATCTTACGTAACACTGTGAATCAGGCCTGATTAGAGAATCAATATCTCCCTTGATGTTGGAACAGCCCCGGTGAGAAACAGCACAAAGGCACCGGAGAGCTGTGAACGCCCAACCCTTCCTGGCGCTGTGCCCATCTCATTCTCCTGTTTGGTTGTTATTAATTGTTAATGTGCATAGGCCTGACGGGCATTTTTCAACAGATGGATTGTATTAAGATTGTCATAAATAAGACATCACCATTCTATACGTGAAGATGAACAGACGACAGATTTCGACTTCAGCAGTGAGTGAGCAGTGTCTGTCTCTTTCCTTCAGGCAATAACGTTTTTGTTTTTCTCTTGTATCCTGTGACGGTGATGACACGACCCACTGAAATGCATGGGAAATCAGAGCTTAAATCAGTTACCATTATGTAAACATGCCCTTTCCCAGAATCCGAGAGCAACTGGATCACTTTCTCCTCATATTTTCTCTGTAATCTGAGCAATATCAGAGCATCTTTGATCCCTGTACCCTCCTTCGTTATTACAAGTGTAGATATTTTTGCCATCAAGCAGCTGCAAAAAAACATTCATTTGGTTGTTGACATAACATTTTTACCAAAAATGTCGACTATTGTTCAAAGAAGTGTCCAATTCTTTTCTGTTATCAAGCAAGCATTTAACTATGTCATTTTACCAACTGTGAGAGAAAATGATGGACTCAGTTTGAACTTTCAGATATTTCATGAATTGTGATCAAAACACTGAGGCCTCAATTTTTTGTTTATCAGCAAGAATATTGATGTTTTCACGTTGAACTGGATATATTGTTTGTACATCTTTACACAAATAAAAACGCTTGAACTGGTTTCTTGAGAGGTCCTAATGGAAACGTGCTTGTATGTGGTTAAATAGTCACACCAGGTAGGACAGGGAGCTGCACTGTAATGGCCTGATGCAGCTGTTTCGCCGTATCTTGGCAGCGCTCCCCCCCCACCAGGGCAGGGGCAGGATATGAGGATGGTTTACGCCAAGGTCACGGCCGGCGCTGGGCTCTGCCGCCTCGCCTTTGTCTTCCCCAGATGGCCTCGGGTCAGGCAGGCGGTGGGAGGGAAAGCAGCTTCACCTCTCGGCCAACTCACGGGAGGACGGATCGATGACACTCCCATTTCAACCGCTCCCGTCCAATCATCAACCGCCCAGACACGGAGGAAATGAGCTTGTGGTCAATGTTACGCAGACCCCACCATAATTCAATGAACCTAATCCACAGCCAACTTGATTTAAGTCTTTTATTAACAAGCAATTTCCCCATGCATATTTTATCACAATTAGCAACATCAACACTGACATCTAAAGTGAGCAGTTGGTCTGGTCAGGCGGCTCTGAGCCTAAACTAGTCAAATCTTTTCATTGCTCAGCATTATTATAAAGGTCCTCTGGCCCCTCTGCAGGCATCCATAGCCTAATGTTTCCCGGATGCTTCCAGAAAACCCCTTATTGTCATTAAATTTTTACAAAAACATTCATTATGTCAGGAATGTAATGATACTACAGTACTGATACCATAGGAATGACCTACATCAAACTGAAATATTTAAGCTTTAGTCAGTTTCAATACATGTTTGCATCACTATGTGTGAAAGAAAGATAACAGTGGTCATACAAATAAGGGTCATATAAATATAAAACATTTGAAAATATATTTCATATGTTGCCATAAAATTCCAGTAACTGCCGATTTTACGACAGGCCTCACAAAGACAAAGTCCATTAGGCCTATATCCACAAATGCAGAGGTTCCAACTCAAGTTAACAGTGCATGTTTACTCTGCTGATAGCCTTTACTGTATCTAGACTTTACAGATGAACTCTGAAACAGACAGGGTGAATGATCTTCTGCTACAGCATTTGGATAGGTCAGTTTTATTTAAATAAACAAATGGACAGACTGTATTAATTCATTTTGGAAAGGTTACAAAAGAAAATTCAACAACGGTTTGAAGACGTGAGGTAATAACCAGTGACACAGCAAAAGACAGTCATCTGACTGATGCAAGAGCAATGCCTTGTGGCAGGTGTCTACTGACTGTCAGGGATCAGAGCAAACACAAAGTCAACCTGTTCAGAAGCATTCAACTGAGAATGCAGTAACTGTTTATTTGACCTACCAGGAAGGTCAACGTGATAAATAGACATCATGAAAAAAAAGTCAATAGGATGATGAGGAAAATAAAACATTATATTTCTTAAATGAATATCTTTATGACACATTTAGTAATGAATATTTGACTTCAAAAAATGTGAATGATATTGATAATGATGTTGATGATGAGAAGATGTCATGGACCAAAACTGTTTAGGACACCTCTTTTTTAAATAAACTTTCCCTTAAACATTTAAAGACAACCTTTGATCAGCAAACAAATCTGTGTTGCATCAGCTCTAACCTTTCCTCTTTGCGCACTCTGCTGTGTCCCCCTGGTCAGAACAATCTGCAGTCACTGTTGCTTCAGTCCAACCGCATTAGCATCCAGTTGCACAGATCTGCTGGATAATCTCGGCTGTCAGCAACAGCATTATCCCATTGCGCTGCTGGCTGACCTGTCTGTGACACCTTGGACAGTTATCAGCATTAGACCACTTAATGGGGGCAGACTGTCGCATTCATATGCATACCACCAGCCACTATGAGATGATCGGCTGTCTTTGCGTCATTGTCTAGTGTAGACTTACTGTACTACTGTACTATACTGTACTGTCTACGGGCCATGTTTATGTACACAAGATGATACCGTTGTAAAGGTACCAATCTGCCAAAGTAATAATTTAAACAGCGATAAAACAAGTTTTGAATGGCCACTCAGAAACTATTTAATGAAGACAAGTTGTTTAAGAAAAAACGACACACGCTCTATTCCACCACCATTGAAGCTGCATGGCACTTCATTGTAACACATTTTCCTACTAACTTCGTCCTGCAGATCTCGATCCTTGGGTATTCCATTACTCTTCTGGCAAGGCTGCCGGAATAGGAAACCTTCAAAAAAAATCTGCAGCTATCTAGTTGACAGTAGAATGATATTTCTCCCACATGCATTGAATGTCCCCAATGGGGTAGTATTTATGTTTATGTGTTTTATAAATGAATGTCTGTGAGAGCTTTTTTGCTTTTAGTCATTTAGTTGCTGTCAGTTATACAGTAGTAAGATGTTGTGGTATAGGCCTAACACCATTCTAAAACTGCATGTTTTCTTTTGTTCTAAATTATGTGATTACTTGTATAATGGATGTTGCCATGAGGAAGCTGTATGAAGACACTTGAAAAAGAAGTAGCTTTACATCATCAATTGAACACAAGATATATATAATAATTTCACAGATAGAGAATGCTAGCTTAAGGTAAATGTTAGGTAAATATTAGCTGGTTCCATCTATGCTGTACAGAAAACTTCCAACAAGATCTACTCTGGTTTTCAATGGTATATACACAACAATAAACTGTGATGACACTTTCAATTGTGTTGAAATGTAAACAAGAAAAGTGAAAAACCGCTGTATATAGGGTTGCTTCCGGACACTGTAGGTGTGACTTCCTCAGCCCTACACCACCCACACTAAAAAGAGGTCTGATGACCCAGGCATTCTGCAGAAAACCACACACACAAATTCAGTGCCCTTGATGGGCTCTTTTTGACATAAACTCTCACGCAGACACAGAAAAATACAAAGGCACATGCACTCTCTTTCTGTCTCCCTCTTTGTCTCTCTAAAATTCAATTTGGAATTCAAATGGAGCTTTATTTACATGGCTGCAAAAAATAGTGTTGCCCAAGCTGATATGCACAAACACACATGCACAGACACATTTGCACACAATCCGCAGGATTTACATGAAATTATAGCGTGTTCATCTGTGGTGACCAAGTTGATAGATCTTCAAATATCCACTTGCTCCCTTGTGTGCAGTGGCAGCAAACATTCACTAACAGTTTTTCCACCTGCTGGCCAAGCCAAAGAGGCAGGAATACGTAAGAGGAGCCCATGCTGCAATGCAAGTCCCCTCCGGTGTCCTGTCAAAACACAATGTGCCACGGCGGACCATGTTCCAAGATGTGTGCTTCGGAAAAAATGTGCTTTGCACTGACACACTCTCTTGGTGTGAACCGCCACAAAAGACCACGGCTATGCGAGGACTCTGGGTATCTCACGTGCCTCTCTGCTTCCACGGGACTTGCTACAAATCAGAGGGCCTCAAAACACCAGCGGGAGGAGGAGGAGGAGGAGCAGAGGGCAGGGATGAATGGTTTATTATAGCTGAGGGTTGGTGACAGCTCAACTTCATGCTTGGCCTTTCTGGAACTACCCCATATTCTTCACTGCAGAACCTTAGCCCGACAAGCAGCCATTCAAAGATTTTGCCTTTTAAAAACAGAGAAACTCTGACTGAATTGCAAACCATTTTAGAAGAGATTTCTACCTCAAAACTTCCTCAGAGCCCTCTCCAAGTTACTTGGATTAGTAATAAATTCCCAGGCTACTGTGGAAGAGTAATTTACGTTCCACAAGGGTTAAACAAACCTTTGATATTCCTGAACTGTGAGCAGTGAGCAGTGACTGGTCACTGATCCAGAGCCAGATGAAGGCTTCCACAAAACACAAAGGCTTATCACTAACCAAAATAGACAAATAAGTTCTTTCAAATAATTGTCATAACTGTAAAGACTTTAGGCATTAGTTAACATGCATCTATTTTCTCCTGTTTGAACAAGTCCTTCTCAATAGGCACTAGATACTATAGACACAGTTTGAATCAAAAAATGGAAAACATTTAAATTCCAATGTGAATCACCTTGGCAACAACATGGTGTTTCTCTTGAGCTTGTGCATGAATGTGAGTACACGTGTATGCACAAGTGTGTCTTTTTGTGTGTGTCAGTGACTTAATAAGAGCCCATTTAGAGCCTTCTCTGCCAATAACTATGCTGATTTCTATTTCCACTGCACTCAAGGTACTTGCAGGTCTTAATTTACGTACGTTATGTGAGCCGCTTCTGACAGTAAGAATAGAAATGCCTCCTTGTGACAGCACTCTCTCTCTCTCTCTCTCCACTCATCTCTCACTTGAGCGGCGCTTTCTATCTCTGCCAGCTGGCTGCCACTTGCACATAACAGTCTGAGTGGATGGGAATATGATTTGATAGAGCAAGCAAGCAGCCTATCACTGGTGCTGTGAGTAGGACTATATATAGTATTTTTCGGCACCGGTGCCTGTTCTTACACATTCTACTTTTGAATTGAAATCCTTACCTTAAATACCAATTAAAGACTATTTGAATTCCTGGTGATTTTTTTGTGTCAAAAAGAAATGCAGACTAATACCCTGTGGATGGATTGTGTGGCATTCCTGGATCTTGCTCTGGTATTCACTTCTTGTCTGAATTTGCCGGCAGATGTTGTATCAGCCTTTGCCAAAGGGGAGTTACACCACAAGAGTTTTAATTCCAGTAGTTCATTTGACCTACTGTGACCACAGAGTCCCCCTATTGCTCTTTAGTACAACCTCCAAGGAATGGAATGACAGAAGTCAAAAATGCCCTCAAATATATTGCCCCCTAGAGGCAAAAACGCACTCTGCTTACAGCTTGAGGAAATGGGGTATAGAATGGTTATCTGCTCTTCAGTCTTCACAACTACTGGTGTACTGGTGTGTGTGTGTATGTGTGTGTGTGTGTGTCTGTGCGTGTGTGGTGTGTGTGCGCGTGTCCACCGGACACAGCCATAAGAGACACCTACCCATTAACCATAGGAGTAAGACACAGGCTCACATTAGCACAATCTGTTACATGAAACGCCGGGCTGGCAAATCTCCAGTGACCTTTTAGAGTGCGTGTCGAAACGAAGGCAAGTCTTGGCTCGGTTCCCAATTCCCACCACTGCCAGGTAAAACGATCTCTGGAGTGAGAAAATAGCTGCTCCAAGCTACAAAATAGACTGTACTGTTGTTTTATTATACACAACATGAAGAACAGCACCAGAAGTCTGAAGTCACTCCCGCCTTGTTTGGAAGTCATTCATTAAATAAGCCCCTCCCTTTCCCTTCAGTAATAGCTTCCTCCAAAACATATAAAACCATACATTAAAATTTGCTGTGTTGCCTGGTAAAAATGGCTCCATATTATGCATTATTCTAACGAGCTTGTGTAATTTAATGTTTCTCTCAGCTTGGGCATTTTGTTGGTCTCAGTCGGCCATTAAAGGCAGCCAAGGAATCCCCTGGGAGTGGTTCTTTCTTCCGAGGGATAACTGAGCAATCAGGGGAGATGTTTTACAGGTTTGGCTTTGTGTCATCTGAGAACCCACTCCACTTCAGCCCGCTTCATTTCCTCTGGGCACTGCGCGGCCATCCCACAAACTGTCTGTTGGGAACAGGCAGTACCGCATCTTGCACAGTACCTACTATCAGTGACACTTATAGAATTTCATTGACGCTAAATATAGGGAGATGCAACATGTCTTGCATGACACTCCTGCAGCAGCGAGCTATGCAACCCTCCTTGTTAATCATTGATGGAGGACCTGCGTAATATTAAGTGTGAAGAGAGGGGTATTGGAGACAAGGTGCATGTGTGCCCGCAGGCGTGCATAAAGACACACACACATGCACACACACACACCCACACACAAACACACACATACACACACGTACACAGTAGACACACTCACTTATTTACTCATTTATTGTACAGGCCTATTTAATTAGCGGCCCAAGGGCCACATGCGGCCTAGTCAAATCTCCAGACAGAAAAGCAAAACACTCATGCCTTCATTTCCACAAGCTAAAGTTTTTCATTATTGCTTTTATAATTAACTATTACAAGATGAGAGCCCTGCATAAAACAATGTCTGTGCAAGTTTTGGAGTGTGCAAGGTTGAATTACTCTCCTTAACAGGCTAAGTAAAATCGTGGACAAATAGGTTCATATTTAAAATTACAGTAGTCTCTGACAAACACCTAACATGTTTAAGTACAAATACTGTTCTGTCAATCAAGCAGTATTTATGTATGTCTCTATAAGTCCCTCTGTCCATGATCTTTACCATAATATTGTGTTAACTTAATAGAAAAAGGTTGTTGCTTGAACCAACCCTCACCCCCTCTAGCTTTAGAAGGGGTGAGGGTTGGTTCAAGCAACAACCTTTTTGCAGATGCTTTCAGCTAACTAGAAACTGAAAAGCTTTTGAACTTTATTCTTTAGTCTTTCTTATGGCTGAAATCTTAGTTTTAAAGTGTATTTCTATTACCAATTGTTATTATTATGGCAAAAAACAAATAATTAATTATATACATTCTATTTCTCCATTCATCATGTCATAACTCATAACATGCATTAGTTAAGCATTACTTCATTATGCCGCCACTGAACTGTCAGGATTCACTGAAATGTCAGGATTCACTTTAAAATCTCTAACACATGTGCTTAAAATTAATCTTACCCATTGAACTTGGAGAAAGCCTTACAAACTAGTGTCATTCAGTGTAGACAGTAGCCTAATACAGTGGGTTATTGCAATCAATGTCATTTAGAATTGAAAAGTCTTTGACTATTCATCTCATCGCTTGTGTCATGAGCTTGTGTCAGTGTCTGAGGACTGTTTGTTCCGAGATGTTTTTTATTTACATCCTTGCATTCCCTTGAAGTCCCCACTGAAAGTATAAAAATGGTAACTCTCAAAACTGAGTTTAACCTATAGGCTATTTAATTCCTTCCAATAACAAACATTCTCAATCAATGTTTGTTAATACACACACACACACACACACACACACACATACACAAACACGCACACACATACAAACACAAACTCTGGCACGCACACATTCACACAGTCACTTTAATTGAAACAAACATGCATGGCACCCTATAACAAAGCCCAGATACTTCCTCATTGTCACAATTTAAAAGCAATTTGTAATTATGTCTCATAAAAGTCTTTTGTGTGTTGCTGTATGCTCTTTTGCATAAACTTCACATCAGTGAAGTCTCTCATCAGTTTGTGATGGGTGTGCTGTGAATGATTGTTGCCTGTATTGTACGGTCTGATTTTAGCTGAAGAGATGCCGTTTATTCTCACCATCTCCTGAGCCTGTGACATGGCCTGGAGGCAGTTTTCTCCTGAGAATATGTCCATAGTTTTATCTATGCAATCTATCACAGTTGAAACACTGGAAATGTGGTATGCATAAATGTACTTAGCCAACTTAGCTCCTTGCAATAACAAACAGGAATTACAGAAAGTAAGCATAATCTTTCTCTGTCTCTCTTTCTCTCTCTCTCCCTTTCTCTCTCACACACACACACACACATGCATATACACAACACACACACACACATACCACCCATCCACACAAACGCACACACACATACACCCACCCACACAAACACACACACATACACACCACCCACCCACCCACACACACACACACACACACTGCAAACAATTACCCATAAAGACATAAAACAAACAAAACAAACAAACATCACTCCCTACAAAAGGACCAGCATACTTCCTCGTTGTCATAATTAATAAGCAATCCATAATTAATCCATAATAAATAGGTTCTTTTGAAAAAACATCATATCAATCATCTCATTAGTATCTGCTGTGGGTGTCACACCAGGGTCTCTGCCAACCTCATCTCTGTGAGCATATGGCCAGAGTTGGATCCCGCGCAGATCAAGGGAACAAGGGGCCCCCCTAACTGTGGGAAATAACTGCCCATAATGGCTTTGGTCTTGTGTAAATGACCATGGGGCTGTGCCAGGGAGGAGGTGAGCAGCTCTGTTCCCAGTTTTTCTTTTCCTTTTTTTGGGGACGGGGGCATTTAGAGCCTTCTCACATGCTAGACGTTAATAGTAACATAAAACATGATTTATGAGATTGTTAAAGTCTATGTGGATAAATGGTATGTTTGTTGAGATGATGTCCAAAAATGTTTTGTTGGAAATGGTTAGGTGGTAAAGGTGTTATTTACGAGGAACTGTATTAGGAAAACTTTTTTTTTTAAATTCCTAATTGAGGAATCAGTCATAGAATGTGATTTGAAATGTTTGTTGCAACCAGAACCTGTAATGACAGAAATCTAGCTTTTCTGCACACAGCCCTGTTCAGCACAGACTTGGTGGGGTTGAAGTCAGGGCTCTTTGGTCAGGTGACCCATTTCTCTCTGAAAATTCCTTTCTCCCTGAGCTATTCTTCATCATTTTATGGCAAATGAATCCTTGCATTGTCACATGTCCTCAGGGGAGACCAGACTGAAACAACCCCACACCATAACAATGACCCCATGGACTGTGACACAGGGTGCACTGTGGGTAAAGGTCCATGAGAAAGTCACTTGTTAGTGGGGCTTATTGAAAAGACGGCTTGAATATTTCAGGGAAAGATTTGAGATACTCTGGAGCACTGGAAAAGGGTCATGTGGTACGAGCTCTCCATGTTATCCAGAACGCTAGGCATATCAGGGCTTAAAGGAAGCACATGGGAGCTGATCACACACACTGGCCGCTGGGTAGCCTCAGGAGGCTTCTTTATCACCTGGCTTAGGTACTCAGGTCTAAGCTCACATTCATTAAGATGACTTGCACTGAAAGTCCATAATCTCAGCAAGGGAATATTTTTTATTTCCTGGGGGCACCAACACAATTTTATCTGGCTCAGATTTTCACACTCACCACTAATCACTACAGACTTCTCGCCTTGCTTTGAGTCGACTTAAAACCCACTTCACACCGAAAGTTTTAGCATGTGCTGGAGAAGATGCTTTTCTATCGATGATTATCACAGTAAAAACTGCATGTGTTTCATGAGGTTGTCAAACTAAATGGAAGACACTGTCAAAGTGAGTAGCAACTAAATATAATAAATACAAATAGAATATAAATAATGTTACTACACAATGAGTTTTCTTTATAACAGCAGCCAGAATAGTGTGTTTGTGACTAAGTGTTCCAACCTCTTAAGGCACACCCCTATTTTTCCTTTTTTTCAAAACAACGGCACACCCAAATTGAAAGCTTGACAGTTCCTGTGCCTCATACCATTGGAAAGGTGACACCCTCAAGTTTTTTCTAGAGGAATATGTATGTTTTATATATGAGTTATAGAGGTTGGAACTACGTTTTTTTTCTCAGCTCATTTCAAATGTCTATGAACTAAGATATGAAGGTACCATCCATATGATACCCCCAAATAAAAAAATCTAAGTCCTAACTCCATCTCTCAACCTGTTACACAAAAAAATTGACGTCAAAAGACCAACAATATGATTTTTGAATATTCATTTTTGAAAAATATGTTTATTCGTTTTGATTGGGACCCCTATGTAAATTCCCATAGAGACTTTTTGTAAACAAGAGGGCCTACTGACATTCAAAAGTTTATAACTTGAAAACCCCTTTACCTAGAAACATAAAATTGGTTTCAAATGAAAGCCAGGGGTGGGGGGGGTACTAAGCCTTAAGGGGTTAATTTGTTTCTGAATGCTAACTTATTTTCTCAGGATAAATTGTTGAAATATTCAGAGAAGGACTCTGTCGGCTCCATACTTTATAGCTGTCAAATTTTCGCCACCGACTTCAAAACAGAGTTGCCACCAGAACTGTCAGTTTCTGCCACCAGTTGTGCTCCGCCCACAAAAAAACGTCACAATTGTTTATAAACATAGAAATGGTCTATAAGAAGACATTAGTCCATTCCTCATCTAACCGATGTGTACAGTGTTAGTTTACTCAAATTAAGCAGTCACATTTGACATTAATATTTTGGAAGCAAAAAGCATTTTTACAGTAATATATTGCATTTATTTATGGGATTTCAAAGCATAGGTCTATACAGTACAAACATTTTTTTTACTCTTAGCCAACAACTAAAAAGTGTTTTCAAACTGTAAAAATGACCCTCAGCAACAATATCCACGATGCATAGAACTGAATCATAAGGGTAAGTGTTGCCAAGAATTACAGTAACAACTGAAGAAGTGTCTTCTGAGCTGTGAAAGGAATTGTCCCCTTTGTCACCCAAAGACCCTGTCTGAGAGAACCCAGTACAAATCACAAAGAAGGGGAAACAGATCACAAGATGGGGAAAGTTTTTTAATGGAAGTCTCCAGCGTTAGGTTAAAAAGTTGTCTATCCAACTTATAAAAAAGGCATGGCTTTTTTTTTGTGCATCAAACACAAATACGACAGTGGGTGGTCCCTCAAGAGAAAACATGTGAAACACCCCAAGCTCTGGACACTCTGTGACCCGGACAGTAATATAAAAGAGGTATTATTCTAAAGTAGAAGATACTTTTGAGTTTGTGCCGTGTTATGTAATATTTTAGCGATAATGTTCATGTTGCCTTTTCATTTTTATTTTCTTGCATCAGTGGCATCGGTGAAAATTCCATCCATTTTATGGGGCTTGGAAGCAGCCAACCTTGTGTAAATGATAGTCTCACAGTTCAAATAAATACATACATACATACATACATACATACACACACACATACTTACATAAAATCTAGGGTGAGAGTAACCTGTGTGTGTGTGTGTGTGTGTGTGTGTGTGTGTATATATGTACGTGTGTGTAAAAAAAATGGTTGTGAATACATTTTCACAATTAAAATTTGAGTTACAGAAGGAAGTGCACAAAATCAGGGAGAAATAGGATAATATGATATTAAAAATAAGACAATATGAGAACAAGCCTAAAGTCCGAAGGAGTGGAACTGCAAAATTCTTTGCTTCTTTGGTTCTAAGTGCTCTCTTTTGTGTGCGCTATGAGAACCTTCTTCGCCTTTCAAAGAGGATTATATGTGGATGATGAATTATGCTTTGAATTTAAAGATAGAATCTCATTGTGTCAGCAAAGGCATAACCGACATACCTCAAGACTGAAACTCGTCATTCATTTGCTTTTGTATGTATGAAAAACTCACCATTTCAAAACAACACATACCTCTGTGCTAGGGTAGTGGGGACACGCCCATGGTGCCACAGTACACAGGTGATAGACAGACAAGTAGACACACCCCTTACTGAGTCAAGGCCTCTTTATGTTTTATGTAAATCACAGATGAGACATGAGGTTTTGATTTCCTGTCTTTTATCCAGCACTCTGTATGTCTATTTTCCTTTGCCAAGCCAAATATAACGAGGAAGTCCTACACACACATGAAAAAGCACTTGGGGAGACTCATAGCCTGAAAGCCATCTCCATGTGTAAGCAAAGTTCAGAGGCGCGTCACTTGACCATTAGGTGGAGCAAATCATTCTTGGATAAGATTCATGTCTGGGCCTTTCTTGCCAAGAGCTGGTACATCCAAACCTGTCACCTCGTGACCATGTGAAATGGATGCCCACTGCACACGTCACGTCTTACTCCGGAGACTTGTAGCAGACCCTAGAGGTTAGAATCCCTGGAAGGAGTCCAGCAGGTCACAGTACCATGGTAGAAATAGAAGAAATCACTTTTAGTTCTGCCCAAAAATGGGTGTAGCAGTAAGGTTTTAACTGCATTATCTTAACGACAAGCATTATCTAACGACTCTTTTTGCTCCCTGCTACAGTATGTGCCACAACCTATAGAAAGGACATAAAACAATAAACAAGGCCTTTGAAGGTGTTTTAAAACTGGGTGAGGTGTTGGTGTATGTGTCTGCAAAAACTACTTTTATCTTGAATACTAGTACCACACAGTATGTGCCTGTCACTTGACAATGTTTTACAGCATAAGGTGGCAAATGTGAAGGCTACCTCCCACACCTCAATTTTAGCTCTGTTTCAGAGAGCAGAGAAAGAAGGCAAACTCAGAGCAAGAAACATGACATACGAGTCAGTAGAGCTCCGCTCAGTGAAGTTTAAAGCGAGGCAGAGGTCAGACAACAACATTCTAGTTTGAACAAAACTGTCTCAACGAGTTACACAGCCTGTTATGAGGGCACATTTGCAGGTGTCAGTGCCCGAGGGCCACCTGTGCAGCGAGAACATGCAATGGGCGTAAAACACTAACACTCCTGTGTATTCTAAGGAACACCTTTGCTGCTGCTGCTGCTGAATCAAGATTTTGTGGTCGAGAGTTTGTTGCAGCTTGTGGTCACACACAGCAGATTTGTTTCACAGCATGGCACAGAACGAACAGGCTACAACATTTTTTTTGAGAAAGTGCTGATATGAATTACCATCTTATAAGCTTATCAGTCAGTGTAGCTATCAGATTTCTGAGCTAGGCATTTTTGCCTTCAGACTGTGCGTGAATATGTCTTTATGTTCTGAAATTCATTAGAGGAGTTTTCAAGGATAATGTTCATGGTTAAAGCTTACGATGCAATTATATGACTTCAAAATTTGACCTTTCATTCAGGGTAAACTACCCCATTTACACATGCCAAACATACCAATTGAGCAAATTCTGAGAAAGCTGTACAATTTGTACATTTCTGGCTTGTGTTTTTTAATGGCTTACAAAGGTGTGGTGATATTCTAAGTCAAGTAGCTGCATTGGTTAATACATAGTCTACTCTGTGTGGACCAGTAAATAACCACAGTTGTTGTCAAATCAACAAATCACAGCACACAATGTAAAGTAGTTCAAGACAATTTTCCTGTTTCCAATAATTTGATTGAGATCAGATCGTCCTTGCTTGAACAATGACTGTCGATGATTGAAGGAACCCAGTGAAAGAGTAAGGTGCTAACTGTTAATATATTTAGCTTGCTGTCCACTGATTCATAATACATTGTGTCATGCTTGCCAAGGCCAATTTCCACGAGTGGGCAAACATCTGGTTAGGTAATTGAAAAGACCTTTGCTTTGGAACATTCAGTTGCCCCTTTGGAACAATGATTAGGATTAGACCCTTTCAGCATTTTGAATTCGCTTGTTGACATACAGTATACACTGTCAAATTACCCTTCAGTTCAGGAAGCAAGGTATATTAACTGAACAACATTAAGTCTCTCACATTCTTAAAATTGCTAAAATTTGCTAACCTTAACCATAACATAACAATCTATAGGCCTACATTAGTATCAACTTTGATCAACCCTTTGAAAAATAGACTTAATAATCCAAATTATTTGAAGTTAATGAGCATTAGAGCCGTCACTTTGAAAATAAGATAAAATGCAAGAGTTCAGTTTGACAGAGGGCTTTTTGATTCATTCTACATTTTGAATGTTTTGGAAATTGATTTATATGTATGTATGTACAGTCCATGTTTAAAAAAAATTTATGACATAAAAGAATGCCGTTTCTGTTTGTTTTTGTGGCCCCTGAAAAAGAATATTACATTTTGGACATGCTGTTGGTCACAAGTCGATCCTGTTCTCATGTGGCAGCACTGATATGAAATCAATGTGGTTGAAGTACGCATAACAGAGGCATGTCTCAGAGAGATAATGACAGATTAATGAACTATTGAATGGTCTGAGAAGGTCAAAGCTGTTTTAAAGAGGAGCAGGATTAAGCATCACAGTCAGCTGAGCCTGGATCACAACACTTTCATTCTTCACAGAGAGACTGCACAAAAAACATCTGTATATAAACAGACCTTCTACATTTACTGTTTTAGCCTTAAAGCAGATGTTCCTACTGTCTAAATACTTGGCTTTTAGTACTATCTCTATCAAAGATCAGTTTTTTGCTGAAAGAAGCCAGTGAAATGTCATGTGTTTTAATTGGTGACAATTCTGCAGAAAATAAACAAAGCAGTGAAAAAACAATAGTCGTTTTTACCCCAGCAGTAAACAATCAATGGCTGTACACTCTTTGTCTGCTATCATTTAATTAAAGGAAACACAATTTAAGCTTCTAGGGTAGCTGTTTTGCTGAAAAACTGCATAGAAAGTCAGGAATAGGCTATGCTGACCTTATCCAGCAAAGAGGCTTGAGACCTATTGAACTAATTAAATTTTCCTTTAAGTGCATTACAGAGAAGAACAGCTTCAAATAAGACGTTTCATCTAGCTAAAAGAATTGTACTGGGAAAATGTATGCCATTTTACACAGAGATGGGCCAGCAAAATAACAAAACATTCTCCAATCTAACATGACAGTTCCAATGAACCAACATTTTCTTTTGTTAACAGGAGGCACAAGATGCACCATAAATCAGTCCCTACAAAGCACCCAAGCAGACAAAGTGAATTCTCAAGTATCACAGACATCCTTGATGTTAAATAGTCAAGCATCCTTGAAATAGGGCAGAAGATGAAAAGATACCAAAGCAGAGAGGAAAATAAATGACTTCTGCAATGTTTACAGAAGATTGTGTCCTCTAAAAGCTATGGATTCTTTTGATTTACATGCCAACTTCAGATGAATGACACTTGCATTTTTGACATTATGCCAATATGGTTATTTCTTTACATTATGTTGCTGTTTACACATCATACACATGTTCAAGGTATAGTTGCATATGCTATTATATTTCTTTTAAATTAGAAATCCCATAATTTATTATTGATTACAGATTATTGGAGATTACTGGAGTAATCTTATTACTTATTGGAGATTACTGGAGAAAGCTGCTACCAACGCAACTGCTTGCAGAAATGTGACACATAACCATGTTAAGAAAATAAAGCCATATACAAATAATGAAACAGAACTAAATTCAGAGATTTTCTAATATTTGGAGTTACCACAGTGCCATCTAGTGTTGAACTAAGTGACAGACATGGTAAATACTGAGACACATACTGTAGACTGTAATTATTAAGTACCAATGTGCTCTGAGTATAATATATAAATCATTGGAATAATTCAATGATTGATTTTAATGAAGTTGAATAGTTTAACTCATTCAAGGTATGGAACAGAGGCTGTTGCACACTAAAAGCTTTTTCAAAGATAGCTGGTGAGCATTTTCAATGCCAAGTCAATTTAACATGTTTTTTGTTTGCTTTTGTTCCTGAAAAAGTGAACATTAGGTGAAGATTCCTAGTAGGGCAGGTCTGAGACAGAAAACATCCCCTTTCAGCTGTTATGTTGAATGCTTCTTTCAATTCTTCATGTTGCTTCAGAGCTCAGGGCCAGGCTGTTGCCATGCTACAAATCTTCATGGGGGGTTTTCCTCAGGACTGCCCTCTCCTGAGGTATCTCTACATGGAAACGAATTAGCCAACCATTTGCCAACCAGTATTTTAAGAGCAGTTGAGTAATTACACACAAACATTATCACACAACATTTAAAATGTAAATATTTTTAACTGATAGAACAAAATAAATTTAAATTTCAGCAACTTCTGAGCAAATCTGGAAGATCATATGGGTGGACTGAAATATCCCTTCAAAATGAGATCCAATCGTTTTTACCATGAGAAATAACAAGCAATAATAGATTTAGATTAAGTTGAACTTAATGTAAACAGTCTATAGACTTTGCCTGAGAAAGGAATATGTCTTTTTCACAGCTAAGAGCAGGGGCGTCGCTAGAGTAGAAGGACAACCTGGGCTGAGCCCAAGTATTATGTTAATGCGAACATTTTTTAATTATTAATTAATTAACACGCTTTACCATGTGGATCGTGTCTCAATATCACTGTTTAGTGGAGAAAATATAGTATTGTTTTTACCGTAAATCCTCAAAGACAAAAACTAAAGCAGAACACCTAAGATTTTCTGTCTTCTTTTTGCGGCACTATAGAACAGATCAGATTGAGTTCAGGTAGCCTACTCTGACAAAGTTTCACTGAAGTTACGCTGCCGACTTCTTACTAGTGTGGAGCTGGTTGATTTTGAAACGGGCTGGTAGATTTATCAGGCAGAAAAAAATACTGATATATTAATGGATGGCGAGTTTCCCCACTTTATTTGTCAGTGGCTGGTTAATATTCACATTTTTAAAAGTTCGTTTTGATTCCTACTATTTACTTAGAACAGCAAGCCAATCAGTTGGCTATAGTAAATTTATGAACTGTGCATGATGCCATAGGCTATTAGCCAGGCTATACAGTAGGTTCAGTTTGCAAACATCAATTCTTACCCTCTGCCTTTCTCACGAAAAATTGGAACAGTTTAGACTGTTTACCACATGCCATGTCATTCAAAGTTTTGTTCAGCGCTTTGTTGCATGGCACGTACGTTCACAGGTGCAATTGGCCTCCGCCACAGCTCAGACCACTGAGCTAGAATCCCTCAGTGGTCCAGCCCCGCCCCGCCCGACTTCGCCTAATCAGAGAGTGTTTTGACAGGATGTGAGTCATAGAAAACAAAGCATTGCGAAACAACTAGTTTAGTTACTGTATTGAATTGTGTAGTTCTTAATGAAGCATTCAAATTTTTTTTACCCGGGCTCGGCTCAAATTACCCCGGGCTGAAGCCCCGTAAAAACGTCTAGTGACGCCACTGGCTAAGAGTCCTTCTCTGGTCTAACTCTTAGCATAAGGGGTGAAGTAAGATTTTTTGTTAAAAATGCTTTGGAAAGTAATGCCATTGTGACAATATGAAATAATAATAATAATAATAAAATAAAAAAAACTGAAATAGAGTAGTAGAGGATTTTTCAGGTGTGTGAATGGCCATTCAGTAGCCTACATGGACAATTACAACATTTTATCCCCATTCTAGTGACATTAATAACCTCATTCTCTATAAATGGATTTTGAATCAGTGGCCTTACATGCTTGATAGAAAAGTGGCATAGATCAAACTCAACCTGTGTTATTCTATTCAAAATTCTTACAGTCCTTGCTACCTGATTTGTAGTAGGCTATAGTACCTACCCCCTTGTGAATGGGCATCATTTTGGCAATCAATGGACCTGTCCACAACATTTGAGAGCAAATCATACTGATTGTTTCATAACCTTAACAACCTTGATAAACTTAATTTAAAGGCGAACTACAGCTATTTTCAATCCCTTGCCGTGCTTGTATTTAAGGCCACCAAGTATTGAGAATATTTGATACAACAAGAAATAGGAGACCGTAAATCGGATAAAGGATAAAAAAAAATACTGTTAGTTATTCCGTTTTTATTTTAGTTCTATGGACAGTCCCACGCTAACCCTGTCATGTCTCATATTGGATGTTAATGGACCGGTTGACCCTGTTTGATTAATGACAAAGGAATGGCGCCTTGAATGAATGAATGAATGAATGAATGGCCTCTGGACATGCATGTCATTTTGACAGGGAATTGCATTATACACACATATGATATACTCCTCAGACAAAACGTGGAAAAAACAATGCCCGACAATCTGAACTAAAAAGATCTGGACTATGGAAATGGAAATAAACAGATAAAAATCACCAATTCTGTATAAAAAATCAGTTCAACAATCCTTCAACTGTTTGCCCACAGTGTACAACATGCTACCAATCCCCAAAGCAGCAGGCCCTCCATACAACTGTTGGTTTCAGTCTTCAGCATGAGGGAACAACTGCCTGGGCCAGAGACAGATTGAAAATGTCTGTGAGGATCCTGTCCAGCTGTGCTGCACAACCTCTCAGCACAAAGACTGGTATTAAATCTGGGCCAGCAGCTCTCCTAATGTTCCCTCTGCTCTGAATGGTGCAAACATCAGAGATGGGGAACTCTGCTTGGCATCATCGCTCTATTACCACAAATGTGCCTGGTTCAAATACTAATTTGACTCTTATCCTCACTAAGTAGCTCACATGGACCTTTTATACATGTTTACATCAGCTGTTAGATGTATTAGACGCCGATTTCAAGTGCATAACATTCACCTTCACTAATTTTGAATAGTTAAACGCCCAACAGGACAACAGATGTATGAGGAATGCATGCAGCCTAGTGTAAAATGTTTGCACACTGCTAAAAAAAACTGTTAAACAACCTCCATAATAAGAATAAGAGGGCCTTCACAGATGGTGATTTGACAGAACTGAACTGCGTGCAGAGGGTGCTTAACAAACTATGAGAGAAGCTAAGGAGTCATTAGACCACTAGCATCTGATAACGACTGTAAAACCAGCACCATCACACTTCCCCTTCTAGGCGAGACTTTTCAGTACATTCTAGCTGGGTAACTCCTCCCATGTTTGACACTGCTGACTGCAAGACCATCACCTCCATACATAAACTGCCAATCAGTCATTCCACTGCATTCTGCATCCCCTTTCTTCACCTCTGTTATCAAACCCAAGGCTGCAATCCCCACACCCCAATTTCAGTGCAAGTGGGAGGATCTCAGAAGACCCAAGCCCAAGCCCTGATGCTGTCTGCTCTAGATTGCTTAAGACCTGTGCTGGGAAACTAGGAGAGCTACTCCAACACCTTAATTTCAGACTGTACCTAGCTGACTAAAAACTACAACTGAAATAAAATAATAGGTGGCATAAACAAACACAAACCACCCTTGATCCGTAGAGTGTTGTAATTCTGAAAATCTTATAATTATATTAATATGAAGTCACTTTTCTAAAAATCAACTTAAAGGAAAAATCCAGACACAGCCTGCAGTTGCCACAATTGCATGTGGATCAGCATCAGAAGCCACAAACTAAGTGGATCTGCCATATAAGGGTCCTCTTAGCAACTGATATAATCTCTATCCAGTGTTAACCACAACAGCTGAGGAACAGTGGAAGTCATAAGGTATGGGACCGGTTGTAAGCCTGACTCCTGCCATACAAAGTCCTTATATGCACCTTGGATTATTAACATCAACCTGTGCAAATGAAATCTAAAGTGTCTCAGTAAAAAAATATTTCCAATAGAATAAATAAAGCTTTAAGGTCTATCAAGCTTCAAGCCTATATTTTTGCATGGTATAGGAATCTCTTTGCTGCATATTTTTGTCTTTTGAAGAGAGGGACTAGGCCAGTACTGTAGCAGTAGACCATTTCTTGCCATAATGTTCTTGTATAAAATATATAGGTTTACTGGCAAATCAAAAACAACTCAATTCAAAGATCCATTCTAGAGCACTACTGGTTTGGGGGCTTTGCTTTGTGCCATGGGTGTGAGCTTCTTCAAAGGCAGCCCTTTTCCCTAGTCCTTCTAAAATGTTTTGCAATTCTAGATAATGGTGTTCAATGCGTAGAATGTTCAAGAAGAATTAGATATTAATAAGGGACTTGTAATGACGTATAAATGTCTAGTAGCCTAGGTTATTAATCTCTGCCTAAACCCACTGAACTCTGCCCCAAATTTTCAATTGAGGAAAAGGCACCATCTTCCATTACAGTACACACATTTCAACCAGATAAAGCATCCATATGAGAAATGATGGAATAAGCCAGATGTTAGCACTACCTTCCAACTTAAAGGATCCACAGATAACATGCAAGTGGCAAATACCACAGAGTACTATCAGAGGTTTTGTAGGCCATGCTTTTAGGGTTATTTTGGTGGTCTGGGACACAACATAATGTTTCGGTTCACTAGGCTAGGCTAGCTTAGTCCTTATTGCTAAAAATTGTTAACAAGTGTTGGTAAGAATACATTTGGGCCCTGTATGTTATTGACGACTATCTGGGGGAAAGGCTCACCCAAATTGTTTGTTTTCAAAATTTCCATTTGCTACGTAGATTCACCAAGCTGAATCCATCATCACACCAAGTCAGCCCTCCATAGAGTCACTCCACTGTGATTCCATGCCTAGGAACAGACAATCAGAAATTTAGTCACCATCTGTAGTAAACAGATCCTTAGATCAATGTGGTGACTAGTCATTCTGCATTTTAGAGTCATTCTGTATGGGGGAGGGTGGCCCACTTTTACAAACGTAATTTGCAAACTGTTTTGCAGATGTTTATTTTTTTTATCAAGGTGTCAAAAGTGAAATTCCACTAGAGAAGCTATCCTTGAGGCAGGCATTACACTGAGAAACATCTGCAAGAGATTCGGCAAAAAAAGTAAATGGCAAACACCTAAAATGGCAAAAGATTAAGTTTCTCACTCGTTCACAGGGAAACCAGGCATAACTTGACCCAGCAAGACAAGCATTATTAGGCCTAGGCAAGGATGAACAGTTGCCCAAGAAATATGATGCATTAGAGAAGTTGAGTTAACTATATGCTATTGTAAACTGTCTATAACCAAATAGAAAGGCAGCGGAGTATTGATTTATCCCCACTTATCAGCACTGATCCAAACAACAATTTTCATTGCAATTCCGCATTTCGATCCTTTCATACTTTGGCGAACGGTCACCTCATGATGATGTGTGCTCTCCCCGCCTCTTCCCAGCTGATGCTCGCGCCCTGCTGTCAATTTCTATTCTGAGAAGAGTAGTTGAGGAAGGGGGGAAACAGAAAACAAGAGAGGGTCTGCGGGGTAGCGCAGCACAATATCCATGGGTGGTTGTGTGGGTAGTCATCATGATTCTTCAGGCAGTTTAAACGAAAATTCAGACGGAACTGGAGGTAGGAAATGAGTTATACTTCGGGGTGATATTTTAGTTATTGATTGAGGATTTTAGTGCATGCATGGCTGTTCCCATGCGCCTTGCCTTCCCTTGTCTGCTGCTATCGCCACTGTCTGTAACATCATGGCGATATTATTGTGTGTTGTATCCAGCACTGTTGTTTCAGCCGGTCTCATGCTCAATCATACATCAGTGGTAACGAAAATTGTACTATTGCCTTTCGGCAAACACTATCCACTGCTTTCAATGGACGCATCTTCGGATATGCCAGCGAGCTAGCATGTTAGCTTGCTAAGTCTAAAAAGAATTGCTAGCCTCTCTCAACTAGCCTATATTTCGCTCGGTTGTGTTGTTAAAATGTGGGTCAGGGTTTTCGCACAGGAATGCGGAACATACGGAGTAACTTCACTTTTATTTTTCTTATTTCTTCGTTGCATTTTCTACCTCTCTCTCTAATGCATTATACGTTGTTATGAATGCCTTAAGTCGTTTCTGTAATGTGAGAACATCTAAAAAAGGCAGTAGAATGATACTGTTGCGAGGTAGGGTGCACGCTCATCTCATCTTCTCTCCCTCAGAGCATCAATCACTTCGTGTGTGTATTTGGTCCCTAGGCCTATGTGGACAAACGTAGATAACCTTACTGCGCCGCGTAGAAAGGGATTTCTTGGACGTCGTTGTTAACTTTTGGAATCACCATTATCTGAAAAGTACTTACACAGCAGTTCCTCTGCTTAAATGTGCGTTTATCGTGAGGTTTTCAAAAAGTTGGACAATTATTATTATGTCACATATTAGAAATTGTATTCTACCACATTTTCTGTCGATTTTAAGGTACTCGTACCAATCCTCAAGTTAAATGTTCCTATTTTGTCGTGATTTCCGGTGTCTGGTGTTGCAGATGTTGTAAGGCTACTACTGTAACTGACAATTGAACGTGTGCTGTAGGGGGGAGGGGCAGGTTCAGCACAAAGGACTGTACTTGACTCCTTCCACATTTGGCGACTTTAAAGGTGCTAATTTGACACCTAGTGCAAAGCATACTTCCACATAACAAAGATATGGATTATGCACAGCCAGCAAAATATTTCTGTGACCGTTATTAAACTTGTTATGGTTGTGTTCCAAAGTTCATCGTTGATTATTAGCCGCAACTTTAAATGATCATATTTTGTGTCCTAACACTGAAGTAGCCACTGGCATGTTTTTGTCATCATTGTCATCATTTTTAATTGTTTCCTGTTCATGGTCTGTTCTTTCCTGTTGGGGTTACACATTCTGGCCTCAAGAAAGGCTCAAATTGCACCAGAACTGTTTAGTGTAGGCCTATTTATCCAGTTCTCAGTGTGAAGGCATGACTGAACATTTTCCATTGTTAGCTCTGCTTTGCTTATGCCTCATGCCAATCAGCAGCCTTGAATTGCATAACTTGTGTAACAGTGAGAATATGCAGCTGAAAGCACAGCTGGACCATCAGAGACCCTGCACATCTGGTGCTCTGTCCTCACCAGCAGGCACGGGCTTCATTAATGCATGAACCCACTTAATCTCCGTCACAGAAGCCCCTCTGTCAGCCAGCGCAGACCAAAGTGGGCCATTCACCACACCACTTCCTAGCCACACAGACAACAAGACTCGCCCTATCCAGTGTCCACACTTCTCTGCTCCTTTTAGAGGCCGGATTTTTTTGTTGTGTTGAGCTGTCTGTGCACATGCCGATAGTTGTCTAATGTCAAGTAATGGCAAGTCGTAGGTTTTGAGGAGCATGGCGGGTGAAACCAAAGCCAGCAAAGTGCCCTGCATTATGCAGTGTTTTAGCTCTCTGCTCAGGGCCTTCCCACACCAGCCTGGCTGCACTTGGCTCACCAAGTAGCCATAGAGATGACTGGTTGATTTAGTTACGTTGTCAATACCATTTGGCAAGAGTAAATTGGTGTGCTATGATATCATATTCCATTTAAAGCACTGAACTAATTTATGAGCCCATTTGTGTAGAATTTCTTTTTAAATGGGACAGCTGTCATAGCATTTGCCTCATAGTGTGACGGTCTTGTGATTTAATGTTCCTTGTTTCGTTTTGTTAAAACCCAGCACACATGTTGATGGCCTTTAAAAGGATCTTTGAGGTTGCAAATTGGACCCTAAGGAGTTTCCAGGTCTGTAACATGGCCCGTGGCACTCAGAGGTTGTGTAATTTTACACTTGTCACATGGCCCCGTGTTTTCATGTATGTGTGCGTGCGTGTGTGTGTGTCCGTGTGTGAACCTAGGCGGTGACAGAAAAACACAGTGCCCGTTAGGGGTGTAAATCGGAGCCTTCATGACGATTCAATACAATATTGATTTCTTAAAGGCCCACTCTGCAACATTTTTCATTTAATTAATTTGTTTCATACTGTTTAGGATGCTAAAATGAGTCATTACACGGCGAACGAACGGTGTAGAATGCGCCACCGTGGCCTATAGCGGTAGATACAGCACTTGCAATGTTCAGCAGCGCGGACCGCCTCCAATAGAATGCAGTGCAATACAATGCAATACAGCGGTCTTTAGAGGGAGCTTGTGAGAAAAAAACAGAATGTTACTTAGCCCCTCTTTAAGCCAACGATTCAATTATTCAGAATTCCCCATGATACGATTCAATATGATTCGATTAAATATTTTTACATTAAAGCTATTAAGTTTCAAATAAACAAAAATAGAAATGATTTACCTTTTATTGAAAATATAGAACAGTTATTGTATCTAGGAGTACAGTCAGTAAAGTAAAGTGCAATCAGTGCATACTAGCAGGTCTAGTATGGCCAAAAGAAACAAACAAAAAAAAAGACAAAACAAAGACTAACCTCTACAGTCTAGACTACAGCTCAAGTACATCAACATCAATTAGTTACATTTAGAAAATTTAATTTTCATTTTATTAAGAGGTAACTGGAGACTGGAGAATGTATAGCTTCACTATCTACTGCTTGCTCCTCCACACTGACCTAGATGACCATTTTGGAGTCACCCATCCACTTCAGCTCAGCTGTCCAGCGCTTGCTTGGGCATGGGCCACCCTCATGCATGACCATGTGGCCATCACTGTCACTGCGCTCGCTGATCAGTGCCGTTTTGGTGGGGCTTTTGGCATTTTGTAATTTGCCACGATTGCTTTTCTATTGTTTTGCTTTGCAGTTTCATTCTCCTTAAGTGTGTGTGTGTATGTGAGTAAGCTGACGTCTCCTCCCTGTACTGACCAGTTGGCAGAGCTGATGGTTCCCAGATGTCAGGGCGCCCTCACACACACACACACACAGACACAAAGCTTGCTCGCTCAGCGGAGCTCACATGGCTGACGCCTGCCTGCCGAAGAGAAGTACAACGTGGATTAAATACCTCAAGGATGAACTCAATTTTTCTGTATTTTCACAAGGGGTGCGGTGGCTGGGTGGACTGCAGGGCCTCATGTTGACTGGGAGAGAAAGAGAAAGGGTTAGAGGCTAAAGAATAGGGTTTGGCGAGACCTTCCCGTGAGACCTGCAGCTGTTTATTGTGTGACCTTGTGATTGTCATGAGAAACATGATTGTGTTGGCACTGCACTGCACTTCTCACTGAAAGCATACACACACACATGCACACACAGTAAGAACATCAGGCTTTTGGATCCAGCTGGTGTTAATTAGTGGATCCAACGAAAAACTGAATTGGCATACTTCCATCATGTCTCAAAAAACACGGTATTTGACGTCCATTAACTCTGTGTAGCCAATATGTGGATTACTAATTGAACACAATGCTTTTCTAATTTTGAGCAAAAGGAAAGAAGCGGTTCCCTTTCTGTTCTCACTCACTGCCCAGTGGCCATTTGTCTGCTTTTACAAGCAATGGGCTACACAAAGTGCTTTCAGCGGAAACCACATGCAATTCGACCAGAGTGACGTGCTGCTATGTCTGGTGTTTTAGTGAAAATGGATATGCCAGCTAAATGACCTTCTTTTAGCCAGCAACGCCTTTATGTCTTTCCTTCGCTGCCACCGGTCTCCATCTTCTCTTTAAATTTTGCATATAATGCAATTGGGTGAATCAAGCGGTGTTTTGTTTGTGTGTTGTTTGCCCTCATTGAGGTGTTTTGTGAGCAAGAGAGTGGGAAGGTTGAAGTTGTTTGACACAAGTTCTCCTGTCAGTGGCACAGCAATCTATTTAAAATGTGGTGTGCTGTGTGAATCAGGAATGCTTCGACAGACACCATCAGTACTGCTGTCTCAAGAAAGCGAAAAACAGTAGTTGTTTCCAGACGTGCCTGCGCCTGATCTATCCTCCCTTTCCTTTCATTAAGCCCACTGATTCTATGAATCAACGTCTGTGCCCTCCCACTGTAAGCATATATAACGGGACAACAGAAAAACAAAAATCTACATATGATGTGCAGAAATCACTCATCATTTCACTGATATTGTAATGATGTTCTTGACACTACAATGATGTGGTATGGAAATCTCTCTGAGCCCCCCCTAGCCCCACTACCTACTGTTTAGTAAGAGTACTTATAAATGCCACAGAGCTTCAGTGCTAAATTAGATTAACACGTTGGCCATTCTGCCTCGCTGGACACACTAGAGCATCATTCATCCTTCACCAGGAACTAGAAGAAAGATCTTAATCAGGCCTGGTGTTTTCTTTCTGCTGCTGGAATGGATGCTTTTCACAGCAGCATGGCCTTTGACCACTTAACAAGATGAGGCCAGTGAGATGGTGTTCTTTTCTTGGCCTAGCTAATCTGAGAGAACTGACTTGTGGCGCCGTTGTTGTCTGACTATGTGCAGGCTAATTCAAGCTCTGGGCTACCGGACCCATTTTTATGAAGACATAAATTAAAGGAACATGATCATTTTTGGAGATACTCAGGCTTAAGCTGGATTTATGCCTCTTCGTTACATTAATGCAGGCACAACGCCGTCTGCATCCCTTAACAGATGGTCTATGTCACCTGCAGTGCACCTTCAAAAATTTCGAACTACGCGACAAAGACAATGCTGACCTCGAGGGCTGTGATTGGTCAGGGATTGTGATTAGTGCATTTTTATCGTCCATCTTCTTCAGCGCTCAAACGAGTGTGTGCAAATTCTCCTATAGGATGTACAGACCACCATCTCACACGTCTTCTCATTTTAATCATATTTAACATTTGTACCAGAAGAATTTGTTCTTCAATATCGATCAGATCCAACTCCAACAGTATCATTGTTCACTGTACTGTCTCTGCTATAACTATAGACAAAATGGGCCTTATCTTAAAAACAAACACTCCACAGACGATTTCACTACTCAACGCCCCCCTGGTGGTCATGGTAATTTTGTTCTTAAACAAGCCCACACCAGACACAGTTTAATGTGTATTTATTATTTGTGGTGAATGTGACGCTACCACAAAACACACAACATCCCCAACACCCTATTCCATTCTACATATATTTGAGTGAGTAAAGTCAAAAGTCAAGAGTCTTATTTTACATAAGTAACATGCATAAGTATGAAAACTTTGTACTTTTGCCATCTCTGGTGCAATGAAAATGACAGTTCAGTCAGTGCCTTGCAGTGTTAATGTTAGGGAAATTTTACTGATTTTACTCATTGTACTGATTTGTTTAGGATAGTAGCCTAAGTGCTGGCTCCTTTGCATAAGCACACCTAACCTCTCAGCAGAGCCTATTGGGCCAACCTAGTGGGTGGGGTTTTAGATGCCTGGCAGGTGTTGACACTACAGGAAGCCCTCTGGATTAAATATCAAGCAGTGGCCCTGTAACCGCTGGTGCTGTGGGCTATTTGTCTGCGGTTCTTAAGATGTGGCTGGCTTTTTTTGTGTTTCATTGTCTGATTCAAGGGCTACTGGGAAATTGCTTACTTCTCTCTGACAGAAAAAAATGTACACTCTCTCTCTCTCTCTCTCTGTCTTATAAAGTCTGCACAAACAGGAAATTAAAAGGTTGGCCCTGTGACATCAAAGCATGGGGCAACGTTCGGTTTCCCTTGAGAAGTGCGGTGTCGGTTGTGTCACCCTTAAGTCCTCCTCCTGATTGAGGCAGGAGAGGAGAGCGGGTGAACGCATGAGAGAGGAGCTAGGATGAAGCAAGGTTCCTTATTGCCACCGTGTTCACCGAGCGCTAGTTTTCTGGGTCACCCAGAACTCCTGTACAGATTTCGTGACAGAGCTGAATTATTGATAGCCAGTGGGTACGGCGGCGTGATGTCCATGGCTAGGCTCCCCCTCCACTGGACCAATGGCTGCGCACCACTGACGTGATTGGTGCAGATTTGTGCGCTGGTTGGTGGAGAGAAAGAAAGTGCCCCCACCCTAGAGACACATTGCCTATGTGCCTGTCCTGCAACTCTCCTGTGTGTTGAATATTGCCTACTCCTCTTGGAGTGGACTGAAGCCTGTGTTTGGCTCTCTGTAATGCACAGCGACAGGAGGCGTGTTTATATATATATATATAGCTTTGGTTGGTGGTTATTTATTTATTTATTTATTTATTTATTTATTTGTTTAGTATTGTGCCTCTTGCAATTGTTACATGGTGTCCCGGACAAAAGGTTGTGCATAATGGCCGCCAGATGTCTCTCAGTCTCTATCACTCACTCTCTCTCTCTCTCTCTCTCTCTGGGCAGGTCAGGCTGCCTGGCTGTTGATGTAACTTCTTGGCCTTCAGCCGTTTAGTGTTTCCACTCTAGGACTTTCAGTGTCTCCCATTTGTTTAGGAAAGTTCCATGTGTGGTGAGGCATGACTGAATAGTTGTGTGTGTGTGTGTGTGTGTGTGACTTTAAAAGTCTGCATGTAATATGGTGTTTCTTTTCCCTATATATGCGATACCCACTTAAAGAGGGGCTAAGCAACATTCTGTTTTTCTCTCTCACGAGCTCCCTCTAAAGACTGCTGTATTGCATTGTATTGCACTGCATTCTATTGGAGGTGGTCCACGCTGCTGAACATTGCAAGTGCTGTATCTACCGCTATAGGCCACGGTTGGGCATTCTACACCATTCGTTCGCCGTGTAATGAATTTTAGCATCCTAAACAATATGAAACGGATTAATTAAATGAAAAATGTTGCATGGTGGGCCTTTAAAAACCCACATGGCAGCACACCCAAAGATATTAAAATGAGAATTTTGTCAATGAGAATAGGCCTATTCTCATGTTTACATTTAGCGGACGCCTTTATTCAAAGCCACTTACATTTTGAATGTATCTATAAATTACTTCAGGGCCAGTCTGCCCTAGAGCAGTCTCCTAGAGTTTAGTGCATTGCTCAAGGGCTCAACAGAGGCAGACGAACCCACAATATCGAAACTACTAGCATGCTGGCCAGGCTCCCTAACCACTACTCTAACTTCACCCATTGTCCTGTTGTCCAGGGGTGCGTTTCCTGAATGCCGACGGAAGTTAGCATTGAACGACAGTAATGCGAAGTACTTTTGAATGAGCCAGCACTTGATTTCCGACCAGTTCCCGAACACCGTTGGAGGATGAAAGTTGTAACAATGTAAGGTTGGGCTTGCTTCGTTGAAACTATAAGGTCTACAGATACTTCGGAAGTGTTCGGAGAGCATTCGGATACATTCGCTGCTGTAAGCGTCTCAAAACCGGAAGCGTAGCCTTACTTCACTTAAGCCAGTGTGGCATTGTTAGCAACTTTTACTAATCTTTGCCCACACAATCATGTACCTTATTCACTGAAATTAATGACTGAAGGCCATAACTGCCATATAAATTAATATGAAATATCAAATGAAAACGACACATCTATAATTAAGCCAAACAACTCTTCTTGGACATGTATCTTTATGGGTGGCGGTAATACATCAAAGGGGGAACAACCCAGAAAGCCCCAAAAAGACGAAGAAGACGTGATGTGACCATAACCAGAGCCCGTTTATGGAGAGCCGGTCCACTCTCTATTAACGCCATTGTACTGGAATGTGCCTGCAATCTGTTGAAATTCCGCTAGGGGTGCTGCTGAGCAAGTGAAAAATTAATTGTGGTCTATGGAGCTAAGTGGCTAAAACTCGTTTTCACAGTTCTTCATTTCTTAATGTACATTGTGGTAGTAGCTACCACAGTATAGAGTATAGATTTTCCACTAGAAATGAAATAAAAAGTCACTCATGTCCTTTTTGCTTTTCATAGGATGGGCCGCTTTCCACGTAACATGCTAGCATTTAGCTCATGGATACTGGTTTGTCAGCGAGAAATCGCAACCGATTACAACCGTCATGAAGCTGAACCAGGCACCAGCTGCTGACTGTCATAGTGGCAGAAGGTAGCGATTGCCATAAAGTGGTTCGCTTTTGTGTCACGTGACATGAAAACTTTGAAAGGGTTTTTAGTAATGACAACAAATATTAAAAAGTATTTGTCAACTAATTGTCAAGTCAAGTTTTCCTGCATCACATGCATTAATGCTATTTTAGGTGAAAAAATATATAAAGAGAAATGTGGTATTGGGGAGTGCAGCTTCATTGCCATCTATTCATTCATCACTTGCTCAGTGGTGCCCTCTCGTTGCAGTACCACCCAGAAGAATTCTAAGCATGCGCTTCCTCCCCCTATTAAAAATTCTCTGCCATAACTTAGCAAAAATGACAGCTCCATGGGTGTCGTGTAAACGAAGCTATTTAACGATGGGAATTCCGAACGGTCGTCCAGTGTATGCTTTTGAGAAACACCTGCATTGTGTGCTGATGCACTGAGTTAGCTATAAACATCTTAAGTTACTTTGTCTGGATTTGGGAAGTGCCGTAACTCCTTCACTCAACTCAGGAAGTAGCTACGGAAGTTAGCAACGATGCATTTGGGAAACACGGATAAGGGATTAAGCCGGGATGTCTTTGGTTGTCATGGATATATTGAGCGAGCATAACAATCATTGTCAGTATAACCAAGACATCCTGGCTTAATCCTTTTTCCCAGTTTTGTGCAATAGGCAGCTGGTCAGGGTGAAATGTGGGTGTGGCATTCATTGGGTGTATCACGTTGTTAAACATAGTTGTCTAACTTAGTCTTAAATCCACTGACAGACTTCAGTGTGAAATTACTTGGTCACAATCTTTAAAGGATTCGTGCTCTGGAGAATTATGGAGCCCTATTGCATGCGTCATCCAGGCAGTCATAGGACACTGCACACAGTACTTTATGCACCACATGGTTGTCATTGGTAGTCAAGGCAACTTTACTGATGCTTTTATGGGACATGCATGCATACTTTAACCTAATGCTCTCCCTTCTACCAACCCCCCCCCCCCCCCCCCCCCTTTCCCTTTCACTCTTTCTTTCTCAGTGGCCCTGGGGCGTAACCAGCCCCTGAAGAGAGAGAAGCCCAAATGGAAGAGTGACTATCCGATGACGGATGGCCAGTTGCGCAGCAAGCGCGATGAGTTCTGGGACACGGCGCCGGCCTTCGAGGGCCGCAAGGAGATCTGGGATGCACTCAAGGCTGCTGCCCAGGCCTTCGAGAGCAACGACCACGAGCTTGCGCAGGCCATCATCGACGGGGCCAGCATTACTCTGCCACATGGTAGGAGACAAAAACAGGCCACAGCCTCATATAGAGCTTTTGCATTTCTCTTGTAGGTTGCAGCTTTCATATATGATGAACTGTACGTGTTTCATACATGATGAACTAGATAAACCGCAGTTTCACAAGAAGTGGTTTGCATTGCACCTAATTCTGTCATTGTCATAACTAGCAACTGGTCTCAACATAACGTTGAGCGATTCACACTGGTTTTCCCCTTTAATAAACGTTGTGGGGCACCTGATTGTGATATCTCCCAGGTATATCAGGATTTTTAAATACATTTAAATAATTTTTTTCAATTCTGAACAAAATCTGAGAGAAAAGCAAGTCACTGAAAGATTTTGTAGCAAAATCTAATGAAATTGCCAATGCTGTGTTTTTTTGTAAGTTAACTCATTGTTGTGATGTGCAGTAGAAGGCAAGAATATGCCTCTTGAATATTTCAAGAATATGACTCTTGAAATGTCAGTTGGCTTGAGGGTACAACCGAATTTTGGTGCACAAAGGTGTCTCAGTAGCCCAATACTTAAAATACCACAGCACTCATAGAAACTGAAACTAGTGACAGGGCTTTGCAAAACACACATACATACACATACAAACAGTTCTACACACATTGAAATAAAAGAATATCCAGATATCTTTCCAGAGGGCAAGCCTGGGCCTGGATCCAAGGTGTGAACCAAAAACAGTTAGTTGTTGTGCATTTTTGAGGAGAGAAGCCTTTAGAAAATGTTCAGAGATGGCCTTGCAGTGCCTTAAGGTTACACCAGAAGGTTAATATGCATTCACTCTAGCCCACGTTGCTAAAAATAAAGAGTTGCCAAACATTACAGTGAATATGTTACTTGTTAAACTATTCTAGGGGATACAAACTACAACAGTAGTTTTTTTTTGTCCTGCATTTATCTACAAACGTCAATTCTGCCACTTGTCTTTATGTACAGTACATGCCTTCTATTTTCATGAAATGTGACAATCATAAAACGGAACTACTAAAAAAAAAGTCTTGGATGTGGACAGGTCTCACGTTCTCACACATTGCTACGTAACCTTAATCAAATTATGATTCAGTGATTATAGTTTAATAAAATTATAATTTTGAAATAATTTGTGATCACGTTTTGTGGGCCTATACTCTGTACACAATGTATCAAAAATATGGCAAAGGCATAAGCAGATCTCACACACTAATCTTTGTGACTGATGTATTAACGCATATTACATGAAACGTCAGCTCTTAGGCTCTTGGGTGGTGCTAGTCTCTGTGATAAATGGTGGGAGAATCAATTTTGCATTGACTGTGAACTAAACAACTAAAGTACAGTTGAAATTGCTTAGGCTAGAGCATCGCTTACCCAACCATTATGTTTGAAATAAATAGACATACTAGGGCTGGACAGTTGCAATATAATCGCAGTTTGGAAAATTGCAATTTCAAAATCGCAGATGTGCGCAATTTTTTTTTGTTTTGTAACTGCATAGACTTAATGCATAAACTTGAATGAATGTCCTTTATTGTCATTGTCACAGGTACAATGAAATTGAGAGATGTCTCTGAATGAATGTTGTTGAACTTGTTTGTTAGTTACACTCTGCACTATGCAATAAGATATTCTCTTGAATAAAAATATGCTGATTTAATGAGTAGTTCAGTATGCATATTGATGGGACATATTTGGTGCTTGTGGTTTTTATTGTGAAAAATCGCAAAATAAAATTGCAATCACAAAATTGGTTGAAAAAAATAGCAATTTTGATTTCTGGCAACATTGCAGAGCCCTAAGACAAACACTTAAAGCCACTATGTGTAGGATTTATCTTCTATTTATCTTCGTCTTTTATTAAAAATATATTTTTTATTTTAAAAATATAATGTAAAACGATGGTAATTACCTCCATGAATAAATTGTGGTGTTCCCATAAACTTGGTAATTTCCATTTATGTAGATGTGGTTGGGTACCAAATGAGAATATCCATTTTGCGCCGCCATTTTCAAAATGAGGACCATGGGAAATGAGGATTGTGGGAAGGGAAGGGCTAATACATTTTATTCAAACGTGTGCAGTATACCACTTCGCCAAAAGATGGGAGAAATTCTCATACGAAAAAAATAAAACTTACACATAGTGGGTTTAAATACATGATGAATGTGTAATGATGAATGCTAATTAAGCATGATGCTAATAAAGAATGATGTTTCATTCTTAATTAGATCATCCAAGTGTGACAAAAGGGAGTGAATTGTCTGCCAGGTTGTTGTATTGGTGGTGAAGTTGTTCCACTGTTTGTGAATAGCCTATTTAGACCTATATTGTTTGGGTACTGCAAAAAAAAGGCTCTATCATGATTAGCCTGCACAGCTTGCCATAGCAGGTGTTTTGTGTGTGTTGCGTCCCTGTGTGTGTCTGTAGGTGTGTGTGTGTGTGTGTGTGTGTGTGTGTGTGTCTGTGTGTGCATGTGTGTGTTCCTCGTTTATTTGACTCTGGGAGCAGTGACTCACACAGCATTGAAATTGCACAAGGATACCAGGACCCCCCCCCCCCCCCCTCCTCTTTGACATACACACACTAGTTAATACCTTCCTTGGAGACCTTTCTATGGTTAATGAGACTAGTCTCGAACATGTAGCCTTAGAGGATACAATAGCATCAAGTGAGGTTTGTGCATGAACATCTGAGTGACTCTGGTCTGATGCCCTTAATAGCAAATGATGTTAGATAATGTGATGTAAGTTGGGGTTTCAGCTCCAGCTTTGTTGTCCCTGCTCAACTAATTGCCAGTAATTGCCACAGTGTGGCCACAAGGAGGCGTCAGCTGGGTGCATTTGGCTAGCTGCCCTTGCAAGTGCAAGGTTTATGACCAGAACCACATGTTTTTAAGTGCAATGCATCAGTGTGCCTGAACCAAGGCCTGTGAGACCATCAGTTTTGCAGTCTGAAACTTGAAAGTGTGGATTTAATCTAAACTAACTGAATTTCACTGCCACTGTTCCAGAATTATGTCTGCTGTTCGCTTTCAAAACCCTGCGACGTCCTCTTCATACCAACATTCTGAAACAGGGAAGGAAAAAACGGGCAATAATTTCTGCATACTCGTACGCTGCAATTATTGCTGCCACCTCAGCAATTGAAAGGGAGATTTGGGTCCGCAAACGGATGCACGACTGGTGGGAGCGAGTTGCCGCTGCCTATGGCCACAACGAATGGGTGGCTAATTTCAGGATGGGCCAGGGAACTTTTAAAATGCTCTGCCAGCGCGCCCACTCTGAATTGTAAACTAACGTCATTAACAGGCGCAAAATTGTCACAGATTAATGACGTGTGGGACGCATTGCACTAGAATATCCAATTTGTCTGTTTAGACTGTAGAACAAATATCCGATTCACATCTGATTTAAAACCACATAGGAAAGGGGCCTGTATCCAATCTGAGGAGATCGGAATTCATGTGTTTTTTTACTGTTTACACTGTGGTGGCACAGATCGGATACGTGCCACAAGAGAGCAAAAAATTGGATTTGGGTCACTTCAAACTGGCAGTGTAAACGCAGCCTTAGTCTGCCTTGTGATAACATGTTGATGTCATAGATATGATTAAATTGAAAAAAATGTATAAATCATTCACTGATTAGAAATAGATAATTTGTTGTACACTTGATCAAACTGACATCATGATAAAGTAGAGGTGTATAATGTTGGACCTTAAAAATCGTAAGTAATTCTAACAAACAAGGCTATTACACTGTGCGATACTGTAAGCATGACTGCTCGCATTGTACCTGTTTGAAAAGAGATTGTCTAATAAGTCAATGGATCCATAGTGAATACTCTTTCAGTATCATTTTAGTATGGCTTTGGGCATTTTTGGGCAGTGTTGAGAGTGTCCTGTCTGCTAAATAATGAGTTTGTATAAGATTAAGCAGTGCTTTAGAGATGATTGGATTTCACACCTCTCCACCTGTGTTTTGAGAAGCAGTATAAGTACTGTACCAAATTCCGAACAGTTCTTTCTTTAAGATTTGATATAAACGATGAATTTATTGTAAATTATCTGTCAAATCATGATTCACAAGAAATTCCACTTTCATCATATCTGTCAAGGTCGTCTTGGTTCCCAGGTATATGGAGAAGCCCCCTAAACACACACGCACAACTTTACCCCCCTGTTGGTATTTCCAGGTCCATTTCTAGATGATGCAGACACCTCCACACTACAATACAGAGGTGAAAGTACAGTCAGTGGCTGCTACCTTGAGCTGCTGCTCTTTCACGTGCACACGCTCTGAGTGCTGTAGAAGAGAGCACCTGCGTGCTCAGCTCGCCAACTTGGCCATTGGACTAATACAAATACTTTTTTCATTCAAAGCACTCAATCTGTTACTAGGCACAGTAAATATAAAGGTTAGAAAGGGTGGGAAATTATGCCTGTGTCTCTGAATGGTCAGAGTAAACACACACACACACACTGTTACCACTCAGTGAATGGTCTCCACCACAGTGCATCGTGAACCTGTGCCGCTAAAATCACCTATCATCATGCGCTAATGACGCAGAAAGGCGAGAAATGTGACCACATCCCCTTAGCTTAAGATCACCTCAACCTGTATGGCCCTGATGCACTGGATGACTGCTGCTGTGAAGGCATGAAAAACTACTCTGGGGGTGTATACACGCACACTCAAACCGAAGGAAATATGAAATATGTGTATATATGTCCCACGTCACGCAATTAAAAGCAGCGGACCAAGTGACCAACCACTGCTAGCACGCGCATACACACACACACACAAGTGTCAATTACAGGTAATAATTTGTCTGTGATAAGTCAGTCACGACATTGAGAAGGAAAATATAGAAAAGGAGATGAGACAAGAGATGCACTTATTGTAAAGACGGGATATCTTTGGTGCAGTCAGGCTGGTGTAAAATGGAGGACATCACATGCCGACATGTTCAATAGCGAGAATGAAACATACAGAAAAAAGCTGAATATTATTGCCTACCTACCGTAGACGTTCTGAAAACCTTCCAAAAAGAATGACTAAAAGTTTTTTGTGAAGTGTTTTTTTTTTTTAAAAAAAAAAAATAAAAAAAAAAAAAAAAGCTGTCAAGGAAGAGGCTGTTCGCCATTAAAGAAGTTCTATGGTCTTTGTGAGCAGTCTTTAGTGTGATGCGAATTAGATTTCAGAATTTGACAGACCTGGAGATTATTTCACAAAACCAAGATAGGGGATTGAGCCAGTAAATGGCACTGACCCTGTGCATGCATGCAAATTTATTTACACCCAGTTTTACATGGTTGCTTTAACACATTCTTATTTGCCGTTGATGTAAGATATTACTTGTTTACATAGACAGGGCTAGGTCAAGCCCCACTTTTTCACTCACGTTGGATCTCTTTACTCTGGTTTTGTGAAATATCCTGATTGTCTAAACATTAACGAGGATGGTGCCTGCTGCCTTCTTTTAAAGAGAATAAATGCCCATCTATTGATAATGTGCATGTTGAGATGTGGATGAGTTAGCTTAGTCTATGCACAGTTTCTTAGTTCTAAAGAGTGGTTGTGGTCTGCCGTTGAAGGAAAATTCTCAGCTTACTAAGTAGCCTCTTATAAAAATGGAATTCAGCAGGACCTTTTGTAAGAGATGAGTTTGCCATGATTGGTGCGTTCAACCACCGAGCCGTTGCCTAGCAGCAGGCCATCAGTCACTGTCAGTTTCGCCTGTCACTTTCGCCCATTCCTCGTGGCCTCTGAATGACTGACAGGCGTGTATGGCGCCCACGCTTCGCCTTCTGAACGGCGAACACAGGCTAAGTGTTGTGCTCGCACTCCTCTTGTCCTTTTCTTCTTTTCTTTCTCATCCCCTTTCTCTTTGTCTGTTTTATCTGCTGTGTTTGAACAATCACAGTCAGCTTCTCTGTGGTGATCCAACTACGCATCATGTTTTTCCGTGGTTACTCACCTGCAGCTTTAAACACTCCTGTAAACAAACAGCCTTTGTGTGAGTTTCATGTTATTTCCCTCCCAGAGTCGGATGTACTTAGGTACTTTTTGGGAAGTTTCACCATCACCAGTGGATATGTTTTTTTTTTTTTTTTTTTTTTCCTGTTGCTGAAGAGCTTTTGTCTATTCTTTAGCCTTATTTTCTAAACTCAAAATACAATTTCCACACCATCTGTCTGTACAACAAACAATTGACACATTCTTTTTTCTGACAATATGCAGTCAATAAATGCATTTTTATAATGTTTAGATGTTCTTTACATACAGGATAACCAGGACAACACCAAAACAATCTATCTATGATGTCTTATTTGCAAATGCAAATGCTCTCACACCAGAAATGGAATTTCTAAAACCCTAGTTTGGCGATAACAGCAGCAAACAGGTAAATAAATAAATGATCCTTCTTCAGTGAACACTAAATAAATGATTGAAAAAAGAATAGGAAAATACACTGACTCCACATTAAATTGCAATTGGAGAAGTTGACAAGTATTGACAACAAACTAATGTTTTATTTGGTGTCTTGAAAGAAGTTATTACAGAATGGAAAAATGTTAGCTGCTATCAATAAGAACTGAGAGCTGCTAATACTATTCATATACTGCAGGTATAGTTAAGGAATTTCTATGGATCATTTATTATGTGATGTAAACTGACCGACATGTCAAAGCACTCAACTTTGTTGACAGTAGAGTGTGTATTAAAATACAAAGACCAATATAAAGAACAGGGTACTGACCAGCAAAATAATTCTTTTCCTGTGTGACACTGGAAATCTGTGGCTCAGAGCACCACTTCACTTTTTCGGTTTCCACCTTCAGCCAGGCATGTGTTCAGTTCATATTTGCGTTCCACTGAAGTATGACTTGTGACCAAATGAAAGTGATGAGCTCACAGCCTCTTGGGAACAAGGAAAAGTCAACGGTGTTGGTGATAACATGCCTTGGTCCTTTCAAAACCCTGTCAGCGGAAAAAATAACCTGGAACCAAGACTTTGTTTTTTTTCGTTATTACATTCTTGCTTCCTTAGTGGGCCAAGTTTTACTGCAGGGGGACTTATTCTGCTCTTCAGAGCTTGTTTGGGGAAGATGATGTATGTGGGCCCTGCAACACGTGGAGGTGATGTGGTGCGTAGAGACCTGAGTTAGATGACTCAGTTCATTTATAGTACCAACTCTCATCTCTGACACCTAATGACCTAGTAACAGTCTCATCTCTCTGGCCCCCTCATATACTGGTAGTCTGTACTGTACCTCAAAAGACCTCAAATGAAATGGGGGGAAAAAAACACACATGCACGCATAAGGATGGATTTTTTGTGGGTAGAAATGAACTAATGAGTGATCTTGCAAATATTCTTACCTTTTTTTTACGCGTATTGTCCAAACACAATCATAGCGTAAATGCACATGCACTGCTTTTATGACATTTTTAAAGCGAGCTGTTCAATTAAATGATGCTGCAAAATTCAGTTAATTTGGTGCCATTTCAGAACATTTTGGTTTATTTTGATCATACACACATCAGACCGACCAGTACTGTATTTGCTTCTGTGTTTAGGATTCTATCAGTGAAGTAGAAAACTATAAATATATATTTTCAGTGAAACAGTATGGCCTGCTGGTGAGCTCAGTGAAAGCCTCCTTAAAATGATCTTAGAGATCTACGATTAGGTCTACGAGTTGTCTATTATTGGTATTTCCTTGTCTTCCAGCAGGCTACAGGTAAGTGGATCTAAAAAAAAGATGAACGAGTCATCATGTTTTATTTTAAAAGTTCTCCCAGATAGACTTGTGTACAATTTGCCCCTATATCCTCACTAATACATTAATTTCTCACTCCCTTGCTCCCTCCATCTTTTTCTCTTGTTTTTCACTCTTGCATATCTATCTCTTTCTTTCTGTATGTCTGTCTGTCTCTCTCTCTCTCTCTTTCTCTTTTTCTCTCTCTCGGAGCACAGGGGCTCTGACTGAGTGCTATGATGAGCTAGGCAACCGCTACCAGCTGCCCGTGTACTGCCTATCGCCGCCCGTCAACATGATCGAGGAGAAGAGTGAGCTGGAGCCCCTGGAGGCAGCCGAGCCGCCGGCGGCAAGCGAGGGCCAGGAGTGCGCGCTGCGCCTGCGGCTGTCCACGGGCCGCGACCTGCGCCTGGCCGTGCGCACCACGGACACCGTGCAGCACATGAAGCGCCGGCTGCAGGCGCAGGAGGGCGTGGCCGCGGGCACCCAGCGCTGGTTCTTCTCCGGCCGGCCGCTCACCGACAAGATGCGCCTGGAGGAGCTGAAGATCTCGCGCGACTACGTGGTGCAGGTGATCGTCAGCCAGCCGCCAGCGCCAGCCTCGCCCCAGCTGCCGCCACAGAACCCCACGCCCGTGGAGAACTAGCGGCAGGCAGCCAGGACGCAGGGTAGGAGGAGCCATTCAAGAGAGTATGGGGGGGAGGGTATGATAACAAATGGAGGCGCAGAGTCATGTCTGTGAAGTAGGATGTGTCTTTTAATCCATCTTCAGTCGAGTTGTGTCTTGGACATTCTTGCCATCTGAATAAATTCCTTTACCATCGGTGGTTGGCTCCATGTGGGATAGAAGACTAACCCTTAAGATGGCAGCCACAGTCGTAGAAGAATAAAGAGATGCATTTATGGTTCTGTAATAGGGAGGACTTTGTGAGCGGGAGATTCTCAGCCCCTCTTCTGAATTGTTGGCGTTCTTTAGGAGGAATGTTGGGCCAGGTGCCATCTCCCACCTCTCTCTCTCTCTCTCTCTCTTTCTCTTCTTCTCTCTCTCTTTTTTTCTCTTTCTTCCTCTGGCGATGAGATCATGCAGGGTGTCTGCAAAGCAGACCATGGACGGATCAGAGGACGCGCCTGCCTGTCTCCTAGTACTGCCCAGGAACTCTTAAACGCACTGCACATGACTAAGAGCAGGCACATCAGACTCTGAAATATAGCTCCTCTTGGGTTTGTAAAAAAAAGGAGTTGTTGAGGGGTTTGGAGTAAAGGGACAGATGTTTTTCTCATTTGCGTTAACATATACGTTTTTAACAGAAAAAAAACAAACAAAAAAAGACAGAGAATCTGAAACAGAACAGAGGGAAACATTTCTTATGGAAAAAAACCTGCCTTTTCTGAACTTATCTCTCAACTTCTGGTCCAATAATTTCTATGAGGTCAGTTTTTCATTTCTTGCCTATTGTACATTGCACTCTGTCTGCAATCTTGACAAATTGGGTATTTTTAGCTGGTCAACCAGTTGTTTCACAGGGAAAGCCTTCTTTTGTAATAAATCACCTGTCTTGACTTTCTGCTCATGCCTTGTGTAATTTTAGTAGGGGAAATACTAGTAATTGTGATGCGTTGCATTCTTAACAGTCAGATACTCTTCAGTAAGCATCCCTGTGTGTGTGCTCGCCTTCCGTCACCCTCCCCTGGCCTTGCTTGTGAGGAGCAGCGTTGTCAGACTGTCAGAACTCAACTCACTGGTGGATATTGGTAGGCCTCATAAGATGTCACCTTGACACCACAAGGAGTCTAAGGGAACACTGTGTTATGCTTCACTGTACCTGGGAATATCAGCATTAACTACGTATGTAGAGTAGATGTTTGTGTGTGTGTGCGTGCGTGTTTGTGTGTGTGTGTGTTTGTATGTAAGCATCAGGACTGCCTGCATTTGTGTGCTCACATTCCTCTTCACATGTGTGCAGCTGCCTGTCCTTCTGTGTCTTTTATGTATGTGAGCATGTGTGTTCGTTTCCGTGAGTGGCAGATGAGCGAGTACAACAACAACAACAACAACAAATAAAAAGAAACTTTTCATGAGCGAAAGAAGAAATGTGCTTTTCACAGTGAGGACATTTTTGTACATCCTGTGACAGCTGTGATGATCACTGCAGCGCACACAAGGAAGAGGGCTCAGACTGATGCTGGTCCGCCCGAGGGCCCAGCTGGACTTGTGCAGGGAGCCACAGCCAGAGTCTGCCGGCTGCCCTAGTAACAACCATCTCTTCTGAATGTAGCTGATCACAAGGAATGAAGACATTCTGATACCCTAACGCTCTTTGTATATGGGTTTTTAAGTGGCATCAAGACAATGTCCTGATGGAAAATGAAAATGAATTTCAGAAACAATTGCATATTTTAATGAAATAGAATGCATTTTTAATTAAAACAATGAACTTTTTACTCAAGTTTTATTTCAGTGTCTTTTTGTTCATTTATTATTTTTCCACATGCAACTACAAGGTCGCGCTATGGTTTGTACACTTTATTTCGCAAACAAAACAAATGGTCTGAAGTTTACTCTGGCACCAACATGTGGAGATAATGTTGTTTTGTGCCTGAAAGTGAAGTGACTCCCAGTCCACTTAAAGGGCAAAGAGAACACACAACACTGTTGAGGTGTGCCTGCGTCCTTATACCTTAAGGCTTTTTGCAGAGCTCCAAATCAACATGTCCTCTGATGTGTAGCTTGGTGGTTATTGCTCCATAAATGTAATCATATCAGAGACAATGAAAAGACTCCACTGTCTGAATATACTATTACAAAATATCCTATTATCCCTTAAAGGTGTTCTATGAGATGCTGCAGGATTTTAGCGTGATGTCATTTTTGTCTCAAATTTTAGGCATCTCTCTTTGATCGGCTTGCTTTTTGCCCCCTATAAAAACTTGGCCTCGAAAGACAAAACCCGAGGCTGTAATCCTCAAACGAACACTCAAACATAAACACACCAGACCACGGCTAACCAATTGACAACAAGATGGTAGGGGACGCGCAGATGCCCTTATCCCTAGTGTTTGTTTGAGTAATACAGCCCCTGTGTTGTTTTTCTAGACTGTTTTTTCACAATGTCCTCAGGGGGCAGAAAGCTTGCCAATCAAGGGGAGATGCCTACGACTTCAGACAACAATAAAATCATGCTAAATCCTGCAGCATCTCATAGAGTATCTTTAAGGATGAGGCCTAACTGACCACCACAGCAGATAAAGGTGTGGCTTATGCCCCTATGTTTTGTGCATAGACCACCTAGTTTATGAATTCTTGCAAGAGGAACTAGGTCAAAATTAGAGATTTCATTTCTGTTCATTTCTGCTAAGTGTGCTTGTCTTGATGATTTGGGAAGGGAATTTTATTCTCTTTGTACCACTTAAGGGGCAAGCAGGGACCTCTTTCAATGAAATGAGCAATGCATTCTAAAGGTCATATCAGACAATGACAATTGACTCATTCTTATCCAGGGACGCAAGCACATCACTGCCAAACAGGCCTACGTATATTATTTCATATGTGTATTTAACTGTAGCACTATTGTGCTGCCATACAGATGCAGTCATTCTCAAGTGAGCTCATCAGCATACCTTCTCATTAGGACAAGTATTGGCCTTCGCTTATTGGTTCTGTGAAATTGATTATATCAGCTTTCATTAAAAAACTTGGGTGCATTCACCAAATTAGTGTTTTTTTCCTCCCAATTTTCCTATAACTTTAAATAATGTCCCCATGTTACTGAACATACATCATCATATGTCCACTATTATTACTACTACTACTACTACTAAATAATAATAAAAATGGGAACTGGAAGGGCAAATCAGACATCAGCACTCCCCAACTTCCTTTCCCTATTACTCTGTATCACATTGATGGGACAAGGGTCAAACAATGACCTGCTGTTCCAGTTCCACATTTGATATAGTTGTCATTGTGATGACCAAAAGTTTCAATATATGAGATAATGTGCAATCTTTGATTTTCTTTTAGAACCAGAAATGGCAGGTGTTAAAGATTGCAATGTAAAAACATGTTCAAGGTTTACCAATTAACTGATAAGTTAATATGGTGGTCTGGTTTTCTATAATGTGGTTACAAGTATTACTGTATGTTATATGCATTTTCTTAAACCTCTTTCAAAGCCACTTAACTGGAACTGAAGCCAAAGCAGTGCCAAAGTAGGTAATTCCCCATCCAAAAGCCATAGGACAGTCCATAAAAAGAATGAACTTCTTTTCTCAAATGTCACCAGCTATGTGAAAGTCCACCTGTAGACATCAGTGATTGCTTGCCACAAGCTTCTGTTTTTTTTTTCTTTTGAGTAATAGCAATAGTTGTTTACAGAGCTGTGACAGGTTCCTCTTCTGTTACGGCTGGAATTTTCACACTCACGTGTATAAAAGCTATTTGCTTCTCCCTTGTCATTGTAGTACAACGCTGGACAAGCCACAAATCTACTTCAAAATCAAGGTAGGACAAGATACAAACACTCGATTTTGTCCTTTTAACTTGTCTCATTTTTTAAAGTTCTGTTTTTCTGTGTCTACCCAGATGAAGTTCCTACCTGTCATCATTCTTTTTCTGTCTTACAAAAGTTGTGAACCCACTGGAACTTATCTGACACCAAATGGTGATTTTTAGAATTCTTTTTCAAAATTAGATTTAATTTTTTTAATAATGAAATACATAGTGGGTGTATCCTTTAACATTTTTACCAGGTCCCACCAACTTAATAAAATAATTGCCAACAAAAATAATTGCCAATTGTTTTAATGTCAGTTTTACTGAAGTCGTTGTGAAATTTCTTTGTGAAATGGGGATATGTGATGTGAAGAACTGTAAACATAAACCTTACATCCTTTATAAATTGGATTATCATTTATTACAAACTGCTGTTAAAATCCCATTCTTATCTTTACAGTGCTTCTACTGCAAGTCACAGAAAATATGTCTGTGAATATTAACCTGTCCTGTGGGCAATATGAGGATGAAATCAGCTGGAGACTAAATGGAAAGCCACTGAACACTCATGGGAACCTAATTCAGACGACTGTGGGATACATGAAAGGAGGAAACTACACTTGCCACAATAGCGTCGGGGATCTCCTCAATCACACGCTGGTGCTTCAGCAGGGCATTGGATACCGATACAGCATTCTGAACAAATCTCTAAGTTCAGGTAATTAGGAAACTTTATAAGTCAAAGGGAGCAAGCTGGGATCTTTCACAATATCAACATATTGATTAATATATTGTCATATGTGATACACTCTTATCATCATTAACGATATGTGGGATGATGCTATACAGCATCAGTGTAGTAAGCTTTGTGCACAGACCAATATGTTGGCTTGCAGATTCCATATGTGCAGAGATGATGTTAAAGTAAATCCCTTTAGACCAGGCATGGGCAAACTAAGGCCCGGGGGCCATACGGCCCGTTTGGCTTTTTAATCTGGCCCGCCAAACTTTTCAAAATTATATTAGATAATATTATTAAATCTTTATTTAGTATTTTCCCTGCAATGTCTGCAAACTGCTGTTAATAAAGGCATTGTTTTTTTTTTTAAAGCCTTGAGATTCCTATAACATGCAAAAATATAGGCTTGAAGCTTGATAGACCTTAAAGGCCCACTAAGCAACATTTTTCAGTTAATTAATCCATTTCATACGGTTTAGGATGCTAACATGAGTCATTACACGGCGAACGAACAGTGTAGAATGCGCCACTGTGGCCTACAACGGTAGATGCAGCATTTGCAATGTTCAACAGCAGCGGTCCGCCTCCAAGAGAATGCAGTGCAATACAATGCAATACAGCGGTCTTTAGAGGGAGCTTGTGAGAGAAAAACAGGACGTTGCTTACCCTGCTTTAAGTTGTTGATTTATTCTTTTTTTGGACTGTCTTTTCTTTTTCTTTTTTTTTTAAATATGGAACTTTGAGTCTGTAATGAACTATTCATTCTCATTTTCTTTACTTTCATTCTAGAATATATTGAATGTACAGCAAAAAACTACAATGGGACATTTAAGTGCTTTTGGCATAAAAACACGTCACGCAGGGGTGCAGAATTAATTCACCTTGCGGCCTCTAGGTAAGAATGGCTTTATTCCAACTTTACTGTGAAACATCATTGTTGAATGCTGTAGTAATACGCATGGCTTAAAGGCGCTCTAAGCGATGCTGTTTCACATCACTTCTTGTTGACGTTCGAAGTATTGTCAAACAAAACGGAGGCTAGCTCACTCCTCCCCCTCCCTCCCATGCTTCCTGAAAGACTCATGAACGTGCATTTCCTTCTTGTCGTTTATTGGCTGGAACACTGTTATGTTTCATTTTCGTTTGTTATGCTAGGTTTGCCCACTGTGTTTTTGTTGCCGTTTGTGGAGCCTGGGCTGTCTACAGAGACTGCGTTTTTTTACAGTGTGTTCAGGTGACAGGCAGCTAGCAGATTGTGAGATGTTTGCTGTATGTAACAACACGTTTTAGTCCAAAAAACGCGTCACATCGCTTAGAGCACCTTTAATCAAATATTCCTTTTCCTCTGGTGTCTTGGTAAAAATAAAGCACCAACAAACTACTTTATTAGTGTGTTCAACACCTAATAGTGCCATCACTGTTGAGTGAAATGCCATTCAGTATCATATATATAATATACAATATCAACTCCAAGTGTTAATAGAACCCTACTGACTGTACAATGCAGGGGCCGGGGAGACCCAGGCAATATCACATGCTCTTTGGGGGTGGATGGCAACAGCCTGAACTGTGAGGATGCAGACCACTGTCCTTTCGATGAGGAGTCTTCGCACATAAACCTCTCTTTTTACTTCAGACACAACTACCGCTGTGAACAATACGACCGTGCCTTCTTAATATCTGAGATAGGTATATATGATTTTATGTAAATGTCTGAGGTGTAAACCCAACACTTCTAGTGTGTATCTGTGTGTGTCAATCGTGTTTACACTAGAAGTGTATTTAGGCTGATTCTTCAATGTCTCACTCTTTTCCAACAGTGAAGCCAGATAAAATAATAATTAAAGAAGTGGGAGATAAGACATTTCGTTTTGAGAGCCCGGATACATGGAGCTGCCCACACTCTTATTTTCAACTGCACTTCCAAGTGAAGGTGGTGAAGCACAAAGAATCTTGTGATGAAGCCAGTGGCAAACTCGAGGTACGACAGGTTACAGGATTGTTAAAAAAAGGTCTTGATTTGTCAAACTCAGCTTTCACTTGCCAAAAATAATGTTTAATTTAAAAAAAAAGTTTTTCAGTGACAAGCTGGATGTTTGTTGTCCAAAGTTGCTATGGTTTAATTGATTGCAATATAAGTTTCTCCTATGTAGTTTGGGAGAAGCCAATGATTAATTGGCAGCAATGATCACTATTGTTCAAAGATTTAACCCTCCTTACCTGCCCACTACCTCATGCACTTTGACATTGCAAAGCGTCTCTCCGTTTCACTAACTTTAAGCTCATACAGGTCAATGGCTCGCAATCCGTCAGTTCAGTATCATGCTATCAGATGGGCAAACTAGTGAAATAAACACTAACTAATAAAACTCTGTTAGAATACCACAAGCATGGAATACACAGTGGAACACAGGGGAAGGAAGAAATACAAGCTTTGTGTTCGCGCCCAAGAGGAAGCATCCCAGTCTACCTGGAGTGACTGGAACTTCATAGAAAAGTGTAAGTATTGAAAAAAAAAAAAAAAAAAACAAACCTTGAACCGAGATTACAATACAGGATTGAGATGCGATAATTCTAACATATGTTGATGTTTTCTTCTTTGGTAGGAGGAAGATCAAAATAACCCTTTTCCCAGCACTCCTCAAAATGAATGTCATGTTAATGGATTTATTTATTTATATGTAAGTTGTGTGTTAATAAATTATGTTATGGAATGTCAGAAAAAGCAAAAAGAGTGAAACTTAATCAAAGAACCACACTTTAAAAAGCCACGCAACACTGGTAGATACTATAAAAAAAGGTTTGACTTGTTTATTTACATTGAAAATATGACCATAAATCCAATGCTGTACATATTTCAAACATAACCATAAACCATGTGACAAACATATGAGGTATAACCCTTTTGAAGCAGGCAAACCTGCTTTTGTACACAGGTCTCATGTTGTATACAAGGAAGCAGGAGATCCAAATCAGAAATCACAAGCACAACTAAATGTCACCTTCACATGTAAAATAAATATTAGTTACTCATATATAATGCAAACCAACAATGCAATGACAAATGCAAACCTTTAAGTAAGGTAGTTCCTTCTTCCCACATCTTCAGCCAAAGTTTATTGAAGAGCGTTTTCATAAACCTTTTTTTAACATAATTAGTCTATGTGACATCCTGAAGTTAAGGTAACTTAGGCTTTAAATACACCGGGGGTTCGATGCTCGTTGGCTGAACCGAAACTTGTGGCCAGGGCACTGGAGCGTAAATTATTGCTTCCTCATTAAACACCATTACTGAAAGCAAAAAGGCAAAGCTCAAATTTCAAACAAACTCTTCAGGGTATTTTATGTTTTTACATCTTAAAAGGAAATATAAAAAGTTCAGCTTCAGCAGTGTTACAAATAACACATTTCCAAAGTGCAGGACATGAGAAAGACACCTCTTTGCTGTGATGCACGTCATCAACACGACAGTGTTTAGATATGATTTACCTCCTTTTTTCTTCACCCAACACCAAGTTCCTGAGTGTGAAAAAAGTTCACGAATGGTGGAAAATGGAGTGAGCTGATGTTTTAATTGCAGATTTTTCTTAGCGTTTACCTGCATTCTTTACCAGTTTCTGTTGTGCGACAATTGCATAACTATTCTAAGGCTTTGGCCAAGGCCAACCAAGGGGAAAATGCTTTAGATATGGAAGAAACAGAATATCCAAATAAATTCAATTCCTAAATTCATTCTTATCAACAAACAACAATCTCATCCATCTGCTTTTCATGTTTTGGTCTTTGTATTACTTCAAAGATATCGTTTTTGGTAGTCTTTCAGAGGCATGGCCTATGCAAATGCTCAATATCTCCACATATAGCTGTTGCACCTGTGTAGACATGAGCAATGATGTGACCAATGGACACAAACCAAACAGCCAAACTCATGACCTCCATGGGCCAGGGCTTAACTAATCACAATTTTGTCAGGCACCAATTAAGCATCAGCTGAAAAAAAAAACACAGGTTAAAATAAAAGGTCCCATGTTGATGACAATGTTGTATGGCTGCACCATTTTTAAACATTGTATCTTGAGTAAAGATGACAAAAAAGTACCCAGTTTTGCACCCAGAAAATGTATACTTTGCTTGGCCCCTTAAGGTTTCATTTGATCATGCATGTTTCGTATGGGCGTTCCTGCCATGGCTTGCTGTGCCACAGGTCAGCTGACCTTGGAATGATTCACTGCAGAGACTTTTCAGCAACTCCTTCCCAATGACACTGGACCAGGCAGGGCACATCAGGCCAAACAAGTTCAGCTTACACTGCATGCATACCTTGTCCACAATTCTGTTAACACTGTTATAACGACAAACAGATAATACAAAACACAAAAAATGTGCCCCTAGAGTATGGGTCAATTGTGCACTCTCTTGGCACAAAAATACATCAGCCTTCACGCCCCATTACAGACAGTACCATAGAAACTAAACATGGCCTTTGACAAAAGTCACAAGTCAAAAGTCATAGCCTAATGTATGCAATAATCAATGCCTGACCTTGGCATTACCAAGACAAATCATGGAAATGCAAAGGATTACACCAGTGGATTAAAATAAACCTTAGGTGTTGCTTGTAGTTGTCAGTAATGCCCACTGTGTTATGAAATGCAAACACTGAAAATACAGCCAACAGTTGGCCCCGTGACCCAATAAAAAAAGTGCTTGTGTACACTTCAGTCCTACTGAGAAAAGATGGTATGAAAACAGCTTGAAATATAACCCCCATGGAGGAATCCCTCTTATTTAGGCATTTCTTCTAGAGTAAACAATATATGGGTCGTACCAATGCCGTGTTCCATTCAGCCATTGCCAGCTTCAATTCCAGTACAATTCTACATCATGCTGTACGTAACTCCCTGTTGTCACTATGATACTCAAAACCTGTGACAGTGCTATTAGAAACAAAGCACACTTGACGAGTGTGCAAAACTAAATGTCAATGACAGGAGATAATGAAGGAAAGTCTACAGAAAAAGATGAGAATAGAACAGCGTCATGCTTTTTGATCTAGTAGTGCTATGCTAGGGTGCTGCAGGCTTGTGTGGTGCACAGTGTAGTGTTGCATGAGACTTAGGAGAGAGAGAGCACCTATTCCATTGAAAAGACCATGAGGGAACCAAAGGAAGGGGGGGAAAGCAAACCAAACGAGAGAAACATGGGCTGTACAACCAGGAGCTATTTGGTGAGGGCTTCAGTGTCTTGCAAGGAGCTTGTTCTACCATGGTACACTCACAAGTTCACCCGGGGAGGCAGGGTCAGGGGGGGCGAGGGTGTTCTTCACTGTTTCTTTGATAGATACCTGCAGGGGGGAGGACACATGCTGAAAGTCAATGTAAAGGCAAAGACAGTGGATAGGAGGAGCAGGATGGTTTATGGTAGTTCATGCCTATTGGAGCAAAGTGGGGCTCACTCCGATATGCACAACTATGTCACTGACGTGCTAGGCTGTACTGTAGATAGTACCACACATTTAAAAGTATACTTCGGTTTTTAACACTTTAAAAGGGACATATTATGCAAAAACTCACTTTTTACGGGGCTTTGAGTTCATATTTGGGCCTCTACTGTTCTTATAAACTGTCCAAGCGCGAAAAAAAACGTCCATCCGTTTTCTGACGGTCAGTAGAAAGACTTTGGTGTCAAGAATATTATGCTCCTGTGAGCCATTTAGATGGCTCCCTTATTTTCACGTCACACTAAGGGAATTGGCATAGACCAACCCCAGCACCTGTCGAATCCCCACCCATTTAGCCAAAGCTAATGTCTATCTGCCTGTGGCAACCAGCAGTAACAGGAGACCGTCGAGGTAGAGGATTATAAAATGTCAACTATGAACACCGTGAGCGATATGACTTGCCAATGTCACTGTGTAATATAGTATTGATCTACTGAGTAAAGTTATCCATATTTGGATTTTTTTGGTTACCAGTTGTCATTATTTCAGACCTTTCAAATGTTAGCATGTTAGCTAATATACGTGAGATTAGCTGACGTTCATGACATGGTGAAAAAAAGTTATCAACTGATAAATGCTGCCAGTGCTTTTTTTTGTACTAGAAAAAGCCTCGGAGTCTGTGTTTTTTACTTAAAAAAAACCCACCCAGTGTGAACACCTTCTAATGCTTGTTAAAATATTGTCTAGGTTTAAATGAAATGTTTATCATGTTATTATCAGTGGAGGCGCGCCATCAAGTAACGTTAGTCTAAAAGCCCATAGTCTGACGTTAGCAGTTGTAGCCTCACTACACTTTATAAAACGTTACTTGAACGTATTCAAGCTTTGTTGAGTTTAAAATGTTAGCAAATACTAAATGTTGTAAAGAGATGGCATTATGTTTCTAAAAAATAACTTTACATTAGGCTACATTGTTGTGGCAAACTAAACATGGTAGGCTAACAACTAAGGAGGGATCCAACGGTAACAAATACGTTTATTAAATAAGTTTATTAAATAAGTTGACTTCAGAAACCGTTTGCTGCATTCTTGCTATTTGTGCTGGTGGATCCTCTTGTTCGGCATCGGCTCTATTTGCAGTAATTTTCGAGCAATGTAAACAGTTCACGCAGCCGGAGGCTTTTCATGGGCAGGGCGGGGCGTGACCAGCAACAGCTTATTTGCATAAAAGTGACAGAGCCCTTAAACGGCTCAATTTGGGAGAGACCGAAACTGCCAAGAATATAGCTGGTGAAATCTATTTATGTGAGAGGATTTTGTGCAAAGAACTTCATGAACTTGATTTGTATAGCCCATAGACCCATTCTAAATTGTTTAAAAAGAGGTATAATATGTCCACTTTAAGCCCATTTCATGGCTTGTCTAAAATGCAATAGAGTGGTTGACATTGTGACGACTGGTTGTGACTCAGCTATTTGGGAAATCTAGAATCACCTCTGCCTGCTTCAGAATGGCTAGCAATGGGCACAGAGTGATGGTCCTTAAAACAACCCTTAACATCTGTTGTTGCGCAACGTGGGCACCTTAGCCAAGCTCAGTTGGCTACGGCACCATACCATGAATCTGGGGACCCGAGTTTGAGGTTATTTCCCAAATAATCCTACCTGATCTCTCCCTCTCTCCAACTCATTTCCCATCATTCTCTTCACTTTCCATTCTGATTAAAGGCAAAAGGCCCCAAAAATATCTTAAAAAAAAAAAAATCACTGGTATTTCGTGGTATTTGCAGGTAGAGGTAATTCTAAACTTCCCAAACAGTCAATCAAGACCAAGATCAATCGTCTAAATTTCTGTGTCAACCATTCTATTGCATTTCAGACAAGCAATTGAAGGGGCTCAAACTGTTAAAAACCAAACTAATCCTTTAAACAGGCACTAAGCAACATTCTGTTTTTCTCTCTCACAAGCTCCCTCTAAGGCCCGCTGTATTGCATTGTATTGCACTGCATTCTATTGGAGGTGGTCCGCGCTGCTGAACATTGCAAGTGCTGTATCTACCGCTATTGGCCACGGTGGCGCATTCAACACCGTTCTTTCGCCGTATAATGACTAATTTTAGCATCCTAAACAGTATAAAACGGATTAATTAAATGAAAAATGTTGCATAGTGGGCCTTTAAAATGAAAGCAGGGGTACTATCTATATATACTGTAGTATCAACATTCTAGGAGGGTGTGAAGATCATGATGCCACAATGTCAGAAATGTACATTCACTGCTCAGAAAAATAAAGCTTTCAAATACTCAGTGAAATGCTGGGGTTCTTTCTAACTGTGCCTGTAAAGGTACTGCTCCTCACCTTTCCCAGTGTTTGTGGTTGAGACCTGAGAAATCTTCTAGCCGAGCAATCTCTTTCAGGTAATGTGACAGTTTGTACAGCTCCTTGTCTTTCTCGCGGTTTAAATGGGCCTTCATAAATGGACGGATCTAAAAACAAGCACAGAAAGGACATATAGTTGTCACCGGACTTGTGCTAACCATACTTGTAATGACAGAGCAATCTACTGTATAGTCTAACTATTAGATTGTCAGATTGTGGACAGCAAACTTAGAAAATTGCATTGATACAGTCTAAATACAGTCTAATTTCTCTCATCTTTGATAACATGGCACCTTTAATCCATTTTGTGGGTTCATGAGGAAGTTTCTGCCGATGTCATCAAACATAATGGTGTTCTTCTTGCTGTAAAACTCGCTGTACTTCCCCCATATCACACCAAGAGGCTTCACCTATGCAATCAACACCAACACTGTTAGAGACAATACCTAGAAAGGTATGTGGTCAGGTAGGAGCTTCAAGTGTAGCCTCCAGGCTGTAATTAAGATCAGCAAATAGCCAGAATGACAAGTTCACAGACCTCAACCACTCCCCTCTTGGGTGTGTGTACTGTGATCATGGCAGCACTGTCCAGCATGAAGGTGATCTTGTAGTTTGGGTTGTCGATAACCCCTAGCTCCTAGATGAGAAACAAAATATGAGAAACAAATTAGAGTGGGGCGCTATGACTTGTGTCGCCAGAAACACTGAGCCCCACTGGTGGATTATTCATTACATTTTGGGAAAGTCTGGAGAATGTTAGGGGATTAACGTTATCATATTAACTTCAGAAAGGTAGATATTGACACTTGATTCATCATATATAGAGATTATTGATATTAGTCAGCTAGTAACAAAACAACAGATGTTTATGCGTGTTGTCCACATTTCAGTAGAAGCACATTTAGGAAACCTTTATGATGCTTTGAAAGCTACATTATTGACATGTTACTGTGAAAAAAAAATCAAGTAGCCTATACACTTCACAATGACATACGGTAAACCTACCAGGAAAGCTTTCACTAGATAGCGCACCCTTGTGGCCACAATATGTACTGAGCACATTCATGGTGATGAGGTGACATGGAAAGGAAACAAGCTTACCTTCATCTTTGCGTCAATCCATTTCATGCTCGTAGCCGCTAAACAGTAGATTAAAATAAATACAACAAAAGACACAATAACAATTAAAGAAATGTATCACATGGCAGATGTTTTGTTACTTCTTTCGGGAAGTCTGACAACTGTGGTTAGGAAACCTCCCAATAGAGGAATAACAAATAGTTTGAAACAAATAAATGCATCACATGGCAGATGTTTTATTACTTCTTTTGGGAAGTTTGCCAACTGTGGTTAGGAAACCTCCCAATGGAGGAATTACAGAAATTAAAAAAAATGTATATTGAAATATACTTACACCAGATGACAATATCAAAGTCCTCATAAGCAGAGGTGAGGAACTCATGAAGAAAAGGCCGCATGAGTTCTTGCCCCGTTTCTGCACAGGACTTATGATCTGAAAACAACAATGTACTTACTGTACAGCCAACCAAAAAAAGGTCCTGACATACTGTAAAACGCATTCACATAAACTCTAAAATTAACAAAGCCAATTATTTAGTTGACATCAAAGGGGGCATTTCACAAAACCTGAAAAAAGGGATCTTAGTTTCGTGGAAAAAGAAGCCTTGAATGTGTAGGGTAAACAAGCACAATCTGAGAAAAGCAAACATTTCTAAAACACTGAAAAAAATAGGTGTGATGAGCAGCTAAATGTACAAATACTTATTCACCCATAACTTCACATTTCATCCTACAGTAAAATGTGAAGTTATTTATTTACTTACTTAACAAACAAACAAACAAAAAAAAAACCCACCACACCACCGCAACAGTTGTTTTACTTGAAATCACATTTTTTCCAGTGAATCTGTAGAAAATACCTTTGCAAATATGTTGTACATTTCTACTACGTTTTCTCAGATTATATCAATTCTAACAACAAGCAAGCTATGACCAATATGATAAAATCTATATTATTAAAATGTTATCAATTTTGTTTAATGGTGATTTGGTGTTGAATTTTGTGTAATGGTTTCTGTTACTAAGTTAATATTAAATGGCAAATAGTTTGAACATGACCCCTGAGGGATTGACTCAAGAGTCAACAATAAGATTACCAGACTGAACAGATAATCAGAATAAACTAAGCCTGTCTAGAAGCAAATAATAAAATCTCCAAAGTGACCTATATGCCATTTCTTTTGTGAAACTAAGGTCATCCATAATAACTACAAAAAACAGGCTTAATCGCTCATGTAGGTTTTTTTTTAAAAATACCACCCTGGTGTTTTAAGTAAACATGTTGAAGGCCAAAACAACTTACCAAACAAGGTGTAATCCACATCCAGCACCAGCAGATGCTTGCCTTGTCTAGGGGGGTTCAGCTCTTCTACTTTGTATTCCTTCACTCGTCGAGCTATCTTGGCCAGGTTTTCCTCTCTAAAATAAAAATAATAATGATAATAATCATTCAATAGAAAGGAATTATTAAGTATCGTAGCGAAATACAGTTTCTGTCCCGTTTCATTTGGCATTTTGTAAGCCCCGTAGGTTTCTACTGGAAGACTATTTGCTCCTTGATGTCACACTGCCAGCAGAAACGGTATTTTGCTACAATACTTGGGTTGGAACATTCATTAACACCAATAACCACTGGTGAGTTGCATACATTTTTGCATAAAAGGCGATTCTATGTTTCCCAAATAGCCGAGACAGGAGCAATCGTCAAAACTTTATTGCATTTTGGACAACCCATGGAAGGAGCTCAGTGTTTTAAAAACTGAACTATACCTTTAATGCCAGGCCAATATTTGATGCAACAAGTATTTATTTTCACCAGGCAATACATTTCTCACAGGCAGACATGATGCAAACCTGTTCTCAACTTCAATGACCTCCTCCTCTATGTCAAAATCGTTGACCACATCATCATTTTCAGGTGGGGGCGCCATAATATCTTCCTTCATGAAACACAGACATACACTTTAGACTGTTAGTAGGGAAACGCCATAAAACATGGTTGATAAGCTTCACAAAGAATCTCTCTTGCCATCAATGAAAAGAACCTACCAGGTTCTCCTCTCGGCTGCCCATCATCATGATCTTTGTATTAGGCTTTAGCTTCAGTGCCCCTAACTTAACATCATCCTCAGCTGGTTTTCCTACAGTGCAGAAAATATGTCAAAGGATGTTTAAAAAGAAAAGCATCAGCGAAAGTTGTCAGTCTTCAATGCCATGTCCATTCATTCCAACAATTCCCTCTCCACCAATCAGTGTCCACTCGTGTCCTCGTAAAACCTCGTACCCTCTGCTGCTTTAAGGAGCCGATATGATCTATTGACAGTAGCTCACTATGGCTCACTGAGAGACAGCCGAATTCCATATATCTGATGAATTTTTCACTGTGCCAAAGTTCTCGTGATTTTGTAAGAGACTCGCCCTGGGCAGGATGGCGCCATAGGAGGATCCTGGCATTGCTTGAGAATCACAGGGTTACCCTCCAAAGTTGTTTTCGAAGGGAAGACCTGCTCTTCATTGCCTCCAAGATTCTTGGTAGTCCACTTAATTCACAGGACCCGAAACTCAGGCTAAAGGAAATGCCCAGCCAAGTTGCTGGAGGCAAAGCAATCAGCAAAAAGACGAAAGAAACAATAGATCAGAAAGCATGTCCGCATTTTTGAAAATTACCCCGTCTCTGCAGTACAATCTCTACGACCATCATCTACCTCAGCGCCTCTCCAGCTCATGGATCCTGCACACTTTCCCTCTACTTCTTCTGTCACATGAGCAACAGCCTCCCGCCACGTATCATCCAAGTCAGGCCCGCTACAACATTTCAGTCTGGCTGTCAGGGGGAGGTTTACCGTCACCCCAAAAAACAACTTGCAATAAAAAAAATAAAGCCTAAAAAGAACAGCCAATGGATAACTTCAATTGTTGACGTTGATGTTGGAAGGGATTTCAATGTCAGCAAGCACAGTTGTGAACACAGCTTGGGAGCAAACATAAGTAGCGTACAACAGGAATGCTACCAACCAAAGATAAACCAGTTCTGATTATTTAGTATTGAACCAAATGAAAATTATGAAGAATACAAAGACAAACCTGCGCTTGCATTTGCATGCTGAAAGCTTTAATGCTTGCATGAAACTTTACCTCACTGAGTATGAGCCTGACTAAGCCATCAAAAAGTTTGTTTAGCACGAGAAATTGCAATCATCTCTGTTATACCCAATGTTCAATTTTGCCTATATCTTGTCAATAATAAATGAGTGTTGTCTTTTTAACTTGTATGCCAAGAGACTTTGAGATAATGGGGCACAGTGTTTAGCCTTGTTGCCTCATCATTTATGATTTTTTTATCCTGCCATTTCAGTCATATGATGATGTTGAATATCCTTCAAGACACTCATTTTTAGATCTACACTTTAGATGAATCGCTTTCTTTTTTGCCAGCCCATATTTCTGTTAGGCCAATTACTGCAATAATGGATTTCTTGAATTATTTATGTTCTGGTCTATGTTTTTTTTTTTCCCCCACTGTATTCAATTTGATGCCAGGCAAGCTTTCTGTGGGGTATCAGGGTGGGTATTTTTTAATTAACTTCTAGGTTACATTAGGCTTAGGGTTATTCCCTGCCGTCTTTGATATCAATGAAATTCACCTCAGTTCTTTTGAATAAATTATTTTAGTTCAGAATCTTTCTGCCTAAGAGTCTTTTAGGATGAACCGTCATTTGAGGACACTATACAGATGTTTTACATGAATATATATTTTCAACCATTTTCCCCTTTTGCAATAGTCTAGATGTTTATATTTTTTATGTTGTATCTTATGAACAAACATGCAATCTCACAGTATTGTTACTTGCCTTTAAGCTTCAACCCCAGTAGTTTTTGTCGCTCTGGTAGGACACCTGTCAAAGACTTGATGGATTGTTTAAGATCCAATACTGTATCCTCTTCAGACAACGTGCTGATGGAATACTCCTGTCCCCCCCATTTAATGATTACGGACACAGACATACTGAAGTAATCTTGGGCAACCTGTGGAAAAATAGCAGCATAACAATAGTTTCTACCTGTAGACCAACTTTTAAAAACATCCTTTAATATTAGCCTACACAACTGACACAGTGGTAGTAATAGGGATCACAGAAACACTTTCCAACAAATCTTAAAACAAAAAAATTACACATCACCCAGGTTGAACATTTGAAAGGCTGTACAAACCGACATTAAAACACGTTTTATGTCCCTGAATTTCTTGAAACCTATAAAGGTAGCAAACTAACTTTGTCTGACCCTCGCACATGGTTTGCTCCTCTACCTTCTTTCCTTCTTAAATTCTATGGTAGTGAGTGTATGCCTTGTCAAAACAGCGTTAACGTTAATATTTGAACTGACCTGCATTAAGAATGCGTGCATATGTTTAGTTTCAGTGGCGACAGGCCAATGCATGGTTGTGTGTGTCATTAACTTCATGGCAGGCCATATTGTGTGTTTAATGTGCATTTTTATACGTTTCATGACCCAGATTTTATTGCAATCTTAAGCAGGTATAGAACGCTTGTTTTGAGTGGCTAATTGCTGATTCTCCACGGTAAAATCAAAGCACGCTAGCAGCAACAAAGCATTCACTCTATCCAAATAATTTCAGCTAGCTACTAATCCCAACTACATTGTATCGTTAATGAATTTATATACCAAACTGCACTGTAACAGCAAACTAAGGCTCATTACAATTCAACATATGTACATCATGTACAGTGCATGATAAACAAGTAGGACTGTCATGTTGTCTAACTTAAGCTAGCAAGTCAACCTTGCTAAGCAAGTTACCATTAACGTTAGCTAAGGGAGGTTACAGAATTGCCTCTCGCGAGCTATCCACTAATGTAAACCGCACGGGAATTACGGTTACGGTCAGAGGTTCGCATTTTAGTGCATTATGAAAATGTATGGAGTGAAATTCATTGTGATGATAGATTAGAACATAAGTTACTCACACTGAATGACACTCATTCGTTGATTAGTCAGCAGTTCTTCCTGTCTCCCAGTGATGCCTTGGTTTGTTTGTCACCATGCGCCTCATTTGCAACTTCCTGTGAATGGTGCGCGATTTTTAAAACATCCCGGAATACGTTTGCCTGTAAAAATGCCTAGCTTTTTTCTGGTGTTCAAAATATCAGAGCAACAACGAAATATGGATGTAAACCTTTAATAACAATAACGGTTCACCATGATAACCATGTGAGCACGTGTTATTGGATTTGTTGCTGAATACGTGTTATTTCATAACATGTTAGCTTCACCTCTATAAACAGGTAAAGCTGTTTTGGTATTTTTTAAATAAAATACATTTTAGATATGAGCACTGTTGCAGAGAACTTTTACTGTAGCTTCGAACATTTTAATTACACTAGAAGCTGATTGACTGAATTCGTTCCGGATGCAGTTTGACGTCATGCCACTGAATTTACCGCGGAATTTGATTCAGGCGGATTTTGTAGAACTCTTTGGTTCAGTGCGGCGCCAACATTATAAGAACCAACATCATTCTGTGTTCAACAAGACCGTTTAAGTTTTTTTTTGTCTGGGCGTAAAAACGGCAACCCCTTTTAAGACTATTTTTTTTTTTTAATCTGACTTAGTACCTTATATACATATCTAACTTACCATGGCTACACCTCCGAAGAAAAGGTGTTCTAGTCCAGCATTTAACAACAGTTTCGAGAAAAGAAATAAGAAGATATCCATCGAAGGAAATATTGGTGAGTTTGTTTTTACTCCCAACTGACCCACATATTTACTCTGAGACTGATTTAAAATGCCACAGTCGTGTTGTATGTTAACGTTACTTGAACTGACCTCGGGGTTTATTTGATGTTGCGTCACCTTATAAGAATAGAGCTCTCGGGTAACGTTAACATACAACAATATTAATGTCGGCATTAACCTTCCTCGGATCATGATGAAAATCTGTGTTTAAAGCTCCCGGTTTCAGGGTGGGCTGCGTTTAACGTTACTCAGCTCCACGCGCCAATCTGAGATGGCTAACGTTATCCTCAAATATGTTACGTTACTAGTTTGTTTGCTTTCGCTTGTTGAATGTGTCTGTCAAGAAAGTTAAACATAATTATAATTTCAGCCCAACTATTGTGTAATCCAATTAACAAAGGAAGAGAACCGTATACCGTTTAGGATGGCGCCAAACTTGGTTTACGTTGTTGTGTTGTTGGCCTCGGAAAATGCGCGGGTTGTCAGCTGTTTTCTTTGCTGTGAGCCTGCTTGGAACACACTGTACTTATGGACACTGTGGTCCGTGGTGATCTCACGTGAGGCCATAAATACTTTTATATAGAACCGTAGGCCTACACTTTCTTCATGGTAGCCTAAATACTGTTGGTTAATTATTTTTGTTTAATTGTACTTCAAAAATCCCATGCACATAAATAAGTCATTTAGTGTTGGTGTAAAACCCGATTGTCTGTTATTTCTTATATAAAAATTCAAAAGAACTTTTTGATTTGTTTGACAGAGTATTGGTAGAAGCTAGATGGTAGCTGAGTTTAGGCTAGGTTAGTGCTGATGAATGCTGGCACAAAGGTGGACGTAACTATCCTTAGTTTTTAAGGACAGTGGCCTATTCTGCTTATTGTGCTTGTGGCAATCAGAAAGCATTGTTAGACTATATGTGTATGATTCATTGGTAATTCACCAGTTATCAGTTGTTTACATTATATACATTTACACTGAGCAAATGTTGTATTCAAAATTATTGTGATGAGTGATGTGGCTTGAAAAATGATTATTGGAATGAAATAAAGGAACATCTCTCTTTCTGCCCACAGCGGCTGGTAAGTCCACTTTTGTGCGTCTCCTGGAGAAGGCTTCAGAAGAATGGGAGGTTATACCGGAACCCATAGCTAAATGGTGCAACGTACAGACCACTGACAATGAGTGTGAGGTAAGGACAAAAATGCGAAATGCGTATAGTAAGTGGTTGGTGCATATGACCACAGCAGATAATCTAATGCCTCCACACTTTACTGTTTGTTACCTTTTTCAGGAGCTCAGTTCATCACAGAAGAGTGGTGGCAACCTGCTGCAGATGCTCTATGACAAACCCAGCCGTTGGTCCTATACCTTCCAGACCTATGCTTGTCTCAGCCGTGTGCGCTCCCAGCTCCAGCCGCCCTCAGCCAAGCTGCAACAGGCCGACCACCCTGTTCAGTTTTATGAGCGCTCTGTCTATAGTGATCGGTGTGTAGCCTTGACCTATGGCAAAATATGGCCCAGAAATATTTATGTCCATCTTTCCAGCTTTGCCTTCTAATTAAACTGAAGTAGAAATACGTTGCTGTACAGGTGACCTGATTTGGACAAGTTGAACATTTTTCTGTTAATCAAAATTGTCATTTAATTTTTGATTATTGTACTGTAGACAATCCCAAACAAAAGCATTAGTTTATGCAATTGTTTAGACTAAAAAAGTAATATGGATGGAAAAAGGCAGTGGAACAAAAACGCATTGTATGTTTATAATATTTTCACAACTTCAGTGCTGAATCTAAAACAGAATTATACTCACTAATGTTTTATTTTATTTTTTTCTTTCCCTTTATAGATATGTGTTTGCTTCCAATCTATTTGAGTCTGGAGACTTGAATGAGACAGAATTTGCCATCTACCAAGACTGGCACAGTTGGCTGCTTTCACAATTTGAGTCAGAAATCGAGTTGGATGGAATGATTTACTTGCGGGCTGACCCTGAGGTTGGTAAATTGCCTGAAACGAAATGTTGTATTGTCAAAACCTTTGTAAATTGCGCTTAATGTGCCATTTATATGTTCTTTGGGACTGTGTGCTCCTTATCAACAATGGCACAAATTACATGATTTATGAGATTCTCAATCCTGTCCTATAATGCCCTATTTTATTTTACAGAGGTGTATGCAGCGGTTATACACACGAGGACGTGAAGAGGAACAGGGCATTCCACTCGAGTATTTGGAGAAACTTCACTACAAGCATGAGTGCTGGCTCTACCATCGAACAACACAGTATGTGACCACATATCTCTAATATATCTCTGTTGTAATGCTGAACTGAGTTTGCATCATGTCCATCAGTGATCAGTATTATGGACACATTTCTTCAGATATAAAGTGCTTCAGTGAAAAACAGGTGAAATTCTTTTGAGGTGAGTGAAAATAAGGTGGTGAAATTGTGCTTGTGTTGTACAAGAATCTGAGAACTTTTGGGGGAATCAAGTTATCTGGTGTCTATAGTTAGATAAGAAGGCTTTCCATTCTACAAAACATTATGTATGTGTAGTTATCACATGTAGAAAAATTGGAAGATGACCCAATTTCATAACCAATTCTGTGCTGAAGCTGTGCGTTATTAGTCTGGACCTGCCCATACTTCCTGTGATGCTACATTCAATTTTGTGAGCAAGTCAGTATGGCCATCGTGCCGATTTAGAGGAAATATTTCTCCCAAATCTGTGGGCACCAATGAGAAATGAGCTTACGCATACGTCATAGAAATGAGTGGTCTGATTGGTTGTAGATTCGTCAAGTAGTATACAGAGGCATTCTGATGGACGCAGGTTAAGCCCGCCTCCCAGAAGATGTTAAGTAATGTAGGATGGCCAGACTAAGCTCCTATGAGCTTTGTCGCGGAGACCAGGCTCGTGCGTTATTACTGTGGTTGTGAATCTGTATTTTAACCAACTATGAGTGTAGAGCAGAATATGTGTTATGCCATTATTAAGACCAAATGGTGAGCTGACTGCTTATGTTAACTCCATGGGGCTGCCACTTTCTTATTTGTATTGAGTTTATACTGTCAATCTATCTATATATATTTCTTCCTATAGAGTGTATTCAGTATGGGTTGTTTTAACAAGGTTGTCCCTTACACTTTCCTCAGAATGGATTTTGAATACCTCAAGGACATTCCAGTTTTGGTGTTGGATGTAAATGAAGACTTCAAAAACGACAGGATTAAACAGGAGTCAATTGTAGATAAGGTGCGTTTATATGTCCTCTATTGCATGTTGATAAATGTGCTTGATCAAATGTCAGTATGATGTTAGTTAATTTTTTTTTATTAGATTAATTTGTACAGTAAAGAGTTTCAATGTGTGGTTATTTATCACACATGGACCCAGAAAGAAATGTTACATTCATGAGAATTATACAGGGATTTTTAGTTATGTATTAAATTTCATATGTTTTTTTTTGTCTTTATGCAGGTCAAGGACTTTTTGAGCATGGTGTAAAAATCAGAGTATTTCTTGAGACTGACTGTAACTTGAAAGTGCAGTTATATACAGCTGCCAGCAATCACAAATGCTGTTCATTACTAATAATGATAATGATCATTATGTACATTCACTACAAAAAGATCACTGAATGAACCTTCATCACCATCAAATGTCATATCTAGTTTATAAATATATACTGTACACACAGTTGTGTACTAATCAAAGACATTTCTAAAACATTTTAACAGTGTGATTCATGTTGTAGCAGGGCAAGCAGGGGATGTGTGTCTGGGTTTCTTAATGTTTGTACAGTTTTATTTATATAAACATTGTTGGATGTTTTAGGTTTGTGAACTGTGTGAAATATATCCGTTTTAACTGAGACTCCATGCAGTATACTGCATCACAAGCCTTGCCTGATAGAGACTCTTGATTGCATTTATTCAACCTTTAAATGCAATTGGTAATGGGTCACATTTTATTGATTTGCCATATAATGTCCTGGAGAAGGAACTGTCTAACATCACTCATCATCTTCATCTGTCTAGTTTGTACATAATTTAGAATCCCTTTCTTAGTATCGATTAGAGTGAGTACTTTGGGTCTGCCTCTGTTTTTGACAATGAAGCGTGTGTGTTTGTGTGTATATATACATCTTTTTTTATTTGGCAATTCAATAAAATGGAGTGCATGGTTGCCATGTGTTTACCTGCTAAACAATTTTCAAAGCTGTTATTGGATTTCTAGCAAATCAGTGGAATTGGTCCACTTCATTACATGTACTCATGTTTTTGGTCACTGTCTGTTCATGAGTAACACCAGCTTTAAAGCATTTAAAAAATTAGTTTGTTTATTTTTAATTGAAAGAGTCAGACCAAGTAGACCAGGAAGCAGGTGTTTGAGGTCCAAAGAGTTCAAGTGCTGTTGCAGGAGGGACCCATGCCAAAAAGTGCAGTCAGTTTGTATGCGATAATGTGTCAAACATCTGTGCAAAACTGATGAACAAAACACCTTTCAGAGAGTTGCTTGAAGCTACTGTGAAAGGAATGAGTGCTTACGTACTGCAGTGTAAGACTATTATCTGCTGACAATAAGTAAATTATCATTTAATCATTCTTAATCTCTCAACCTGGACAATCTAATCACATTAACTCTGAGGTAAGTGCACTTGAAAAACGTTATGATCAGAAAACATACACAGTTGTAAGAGCCAAGGAGTCACATGACGGAAGTACAAAGATATTAACAAAAATGTTAACTGTTAATTTTCATTAATTGTAAGCTGTAAATAAAGTGGTAAATAACATTGTGATAAGCTGCTACTGGTCACAGTGCAGCTAAATGCAGATACATGTGTATGTAAATAGAACATAATAAACATTTCAAAATAAAGCATCATAATTGTATTGCATACCAAGCGTAAATACTTAAAGTGTTTATGACTCAACGTTTGCCGGACAGGGATGCCCAAAGGGCCACGTGGCCGCTGGGCCATAAAATGCCATGGTCTGGTCTAACATGGACCTAATTGAACATGTAATTGATCTTTATTAAATCTTTATTATCTGTGTTGAAACCTTCAAACACCTTTCTGTGTAAAATAAGTTTGAAGGTATTAGGTTTGAAGGTATATGCTGTTAAACGTTTGGGAAAAACAATTTGAGATGACAGTTTGATCTATCAGTCAAATTTTCTGGCAGTAGAATAAAGAAAATGTTTTAAAAATAGGAGGTTTGAAGAACATGTAAATCAAACTTTTATTTTTTCCCTCAAAGAAATTCACAAGCCTCATAAAACAATATAAAGGTTGTAAATAGTGCCATCTCCATGAAATGAATTTAGACTCTTGGATCTGTTAATGAGATTTTATTTATTTATTATAGCATCTCTACAAGATGTTGTAGCAATATGGCAGTATCCAGTTAATAAATTGCATAAACCGTTAGCATATTACTTGTCAGAAATAAAAATGTCAATAGTCCATGTTATTACAACAGTTGCATATGCCAGCGTTGCAGAAAATAATTGGGATCTAAATAGTTTATGTTGACTAAATGAAGCTAGGGTGACAGTAAATTTCAAGGAGTAACTTTGTGGCTTTAGAACCTATTCTCAGTACTGTATATGGGCCCCTAGGTATCTGGTGTTCTAGAACTAGAATTAAACCACACATGTACATGAGCTTCTCTTTAAACAACAAAGTAATTCATTCATCAGAATTGTGTTTGTAACAATGTGTCAAAGTGTGTAACAGTGTGTCATTTGTAGTAAGTTTTCATCATGAACCCATGTCCACCTCTAAAACTAAAAAAGAGCTTGGTTTGTGATGGGCGTGAAATATTGATAGGCGTGTCACTGTCCAATGGTCGTTTTAAAACAACTGTGGACTGTGGTAAATCTCAAAGCTTTCTTGTAAACCGACCTTGACGTCGCGTGCGTTGTCTGACTATCACATATATAAGCCAATAAAAATAGCAAACCAGCTAGCCAAACCAATCAACTTCGCCTATGCTGGGGTAGGGCGGGATCATCCACATATGGAACGACATAGGTTAGGTTGTTAGAAAGTTAATGGCTTGAGGGAAAGAGAATCGCTTCAGGAGAGTTTCGGGATTTTTCTGAAGTGAAGCTTGACTATTCTCAAGCAATATAATCACAACGAAAGTCATACAAATAAGTTACTTTTGACCAATAGGTGTAATATATAAATAACTATGCAGGATGCAGTAGCCGGGACAGCAATGATGACGGACGGCTTCGAGGACGAGATTGACTCGGTGACTCCTCGCTCCCCTGCTTTAGGGATGGGGGTGGGAGCCACACCAGGAGCCGGACTTGGGGGCCTTGGTATTGGCGCAGGAGGAAAGAAAGTCCGCTTCTTTGGTGAGGCAGGTGGGCCCACAGCAGATAGAATTGATTTTAAGCTTGCTGCAGCTGCAGTGCTCTCTTCAGGTCCCGGATCTGGCAGCGACGAAGATGAAGTATCCGAGGTAAGCTAGTTAGCTATAACGTTAGCTTGCTAGACACCTAGCCAGTGTTGGAAGATGAGATTTCTTGCTAACGTTAGCTTGCGTTAACATGCTAAAGAAACCAAAACCATTCCGTCCTCCAAATTGACAGGCGCCAAAGTTAGCGTTAACGTCATATATTTGTAGTGGTATTTGATAAAATCTCAGGCCTATTATTCTGCGACACATAGACTGTGAAGAAATATTCATTTTATAAAGTGGTTTAGATCCATTATAGTTATTGAACGACTTCTTATGTGTCTTTACAGCTAGTTATGACCACTTGCTTAGCTAAGTCTCTAGCTTGTCTTTTAGCAGCTAACGTTAACTCAGACCACGGCAGCTACGGCCTAGTAACGTTAGCGTGATGAGAGGCTTACTTGCGGTTAACGTTATGTCGCTTACCAGCTGGCTAATTGTTTATCCCAACTGGCTACAGCTCTGAGTTGCAACAGCTATGCCTGACATAATGAAAGTCTTGCCTAGATGTGAGAGTTTACAGCATTATTGATAATGTTTTCCAGTTAGCTAATGTGAGCTAACATTACGTGCCAGCCGTTTTGGACAGTTCTTTCGCAATGATCTGGTAGAACAGATGAAACATTAGTTATCTAATAAGTAAATCTTGACCCTTACAGCAACTTTACTTGAATCAAGGGTACAGGTGAATTAACCTCAAACTAACCCAATGTTATCTTTAGTTTATGTAAATAAAGTCAGCGTTGTTACTGTACTTCCCAACATTGTCTCGTCAGCTTTCAGGTCATTTTCACAACCACCCACCTTGGCCAACGTGGTGATAGAATAATACAATGCTTGATCTTTGCAGATTTTAAACTGGGTTTTATTTATTAGACTCTTAATGGTCTCATAATTTTAAGATAAATTAGTTGTTTATAACATTGTTCTCTATACTCGATAAGGCAATGGGCCTAATCAGAGCAATTCTCAACTTAATTGTTGATTTGCCGGACTCTCACTCTAGATGTAAACACTGAAACGTGTTTTAGACTACTATGTAGTAGCACCTAACTTAATAAATACTATGTTTTGTTGCAGTGTTACATACCCCATATTAGCTAGGTTACTTGTGATGCCAGTTGCTGATATATTTTGTGAACACACCGTTGTTTATTTTGTCAATTAGAATTAGAATAGATTCTATTGATTGGTGTTTAGCTCGTCTTTACTTAATAAGGATGTAATTGGCCATTAGGTATTGTGGAATCTTACTTTTGAGTTAAGCTAATAATTATAGCTGTCAAACAAAACTTAGTACTTTGACACATTCCTAATGGAACTATTGTTTCATCTTTAGAATCTGTCAACACAGTAGATCATTACAGATCATTACCTTTCTTTTACATAGAAAAGATTCTGTATTTGTTTGTGGTGTTTGTGTGCCTTGTGTTTTGCCAATGTTTGCTGAAAACATTACATCCAACTTAGGAGTCCCAAGTGTAAACTTCTAGCTGATTGGTAGCGTGATGTCAGAGTTGAAAGTTCACATACAAGCATACAAAAACAACACATGCTGTTTGTCTGCCCCCTATTTGTGTGTACTGCATGTGATTCCTGTTTTACTGTCTACAGGGCAGGGTTGTGTCTGTTGCCTGTTTTAACCTTCAATGGGAGGATGCTTGCCTTGCAACTGTCATTGGGATTTTTGTTTAAAGGTGCATGACCTATGCCACACTCAATGGTTCTATCTTATAGATGGTACCAAGAAACTTTGTGTAAGGCGGTCTAACCTTTAATCTGATGGTCCCTCTTTTCCTATACATTCCTTTGCAATTTAGAAAGTGTGTGGTTCAGATATTGCCCGCAGCCATCAGGGGTTGCTTTGGAAATATGTAATGCATTTAAAAGTTCACTATAGCAATCTTGTATGGTAGAAAAACTGGAAATAAACTGCTGTGGTACAGACTTGTGTTATGGACTGGATATTACCAACCTCATAATGATGTACCCATCACAATAGAGGCCACTTTGTGGTGTGCTCTCTGTCTCTAATATTTAGTAGTAACGCTTTTAGCATTTTCAATTGCACAGCTGTATCTATGTCGATAGGCCTTCATGTCTCTGCAAAGAACATGTGTGTGTATATGCTGTAACGGAATTGAAATGCCTGTAAATGCCAGCCAAACCTTGCCCAAGTATTTGTCAGGAGGCTAATCAATGTTATATCCACCATGAAAAAGCGGAATGTTATTATATGAGTGTGTCAGTCAATAGATCCTAGCATACATTTAAGGACTGAGATTACAAATCACTATTGCCTGCACAGCAATAATCCAACAATTGGTCTTATTATGAAAAAGACAGTATTGCAATTATGACGCTTTCATGAGTTATAAAATGTATTTTTTTTTATCATATCCAATTCACATGGAACATGAAAGTCTGATTAACAAATAGCTGAGATGCTTTATGTAAATTCTATAGTCTTCAATGGTACAATAAGCCTCAAGAGGTTGTGTGCACGTCTGTCTGCATTATTTTGCTCATTGTTGTGGTGATGTTACAATTCTATAGAAGTAGGAGCCAAGTGTAAGTCTTGGTAAGTCTTGTACTGTATGTAAATGTAATTATGCTTGTTGTGGATTGACAAGTACAGTCGTCTTAGTAAATCTAGTTTTCTACGAAAGCAATGCAGATGTAATCATATCATGGTTGTCAAGCTCACGCTCAGCATGATGTTTTGCAGGCTAGGTGTTAGACCTCTGCTTTAGTTTGTTGGCCTTAAGGAAGAATGCTAGGGACAGAAGTAAAAACAGTTAGTATGTTAGTATTGCACTGATGTAGGAAATATTGTTGTCTCTTTATTTTTTGGAGATGCAGCTAATTTTACATTATTGACAATAGGTTGAGACCATTAATGTTACAATAACTAAACATGTTGTACAGTTTTACTGAGTAGTGAGTTTTGTGGAATACAATGTGTTAAAGTTAACAAGTTGTAAGAGTCTGCTGCAGGTTTATCTCTTGGGCAGAGAAGTAAGGAATGTGGATGTCCTGGTGGCCATATAGGAACCAGCAATGCTTGCTGCTTGACCTGTTGCTCCAGAAATGTGGCAAATGCCTGATGCATCATCTTGTACCTGCTCACAAAGCACTTCTCATAGTGTAAGAATGATGGAGTAGTAAGTTAGGCATCATGTACTGTACATCGCATCAAGATTACACGGGCAGAACACAGAAAGAATTACAAGGATTTTTTTTTTAGATGGAGATAAAGAAACTTTTTGTAAAAAGACAAGCAAATTCAAAGTTAAGTTTCCACAGTCCTTCACCAAGGTTTACATGGGCACATTAAACATGGCCCTGGCAAAGATCAGACAGCCTACTGGTGCCATGTGTTTGTGTTGCATCAGCTATTAAAAAGGTCATGTGCTACTTTAAAATAATGTATTTAATCTAAAGCATTGACAGTCTATACTTGGGGGAGAAAATATTTTTAACACAACCTGTGATGCCTCTTGGTGAAATGAACAGAAAAAAACGTTAGATGTTTCTCCCAGTTTGACATGTTGTGTAGCCTACTTGACATTTGTATAGTTGACATTTTCTTTGGTATGCTGACATTTGTAGAGTATATTGTTGTGTTGTTGGCTTGTTTATCTTTTCTGTGATGTGCACTGTAAAGCCTGGGGTGCCGCGTGAAGTGGCTGTGTGTGTTTGACCCTCTCTTGGTTATTGCTGCCATTAGCCTGGCCTGTTGAGTTATTCATGAGTGTGTTTGGGTGGACTCTTGACTGTTGACTCTTCCTGTTGAAACTTGTCCTCCCTGTGCTCTCCATGCGACCTTTCCTCACCTCGTTCTTCATTGTTGTGTGCTGGAAGTTCAGGAATGAAAGGTGGCCTAAAAATGTGTGTCATGTCAAAAGGGCATGCACTGGGAGTGACACAGTTGTTCCCTGCATTTTTCAACCTGATCAAGTGTCTTTCTCACACACACACACACACACACACACACACACACACACACACACACACGCACCACACACACGACTGCAAAAATGACAGACAACTTCAAGTTGAGTTGCAGCGATTTGCTCCTAGTCACAGTTGAGACTGAGCACATTGAAATGTCGCAGTATGCTTTTAATTACTCTCTGCCCTCCTTCCTCTTTCTCTCTCCCTCTCCCTCCCTCTCACTGCACATGTGTTTTTTTGCTGACCACACCCTCCTGCCTTTTTATTTTTCTCCCTCTCTTTTTTTGGGTCAGTCGTCCTGGCCTGGTGTCTGGCCTCTGGTGTTTGCCTCCATTGCTTCTGGAGCAGGGCTTGGGAAGACCACTCCTAGTAACCTCATCCTGTATGTCCTGCAGAAAATTAGTCAGGCGGTGTGGGTTGGGGTTGGTGGGTGCTATTGGGATCAGACACTAGTGACTTATTACAAATGATGTTGTGCAATTTCTATTTCTAATAGGAAGCCAAAAAAGTTTCAAAGCAACTTATAAAATTGTGCATATTTTTTCCTCCTTTCAAGGCATGTAGTCAAAGTGGGAGGTGTTCGTTGTCAAGGTGGCCACCTTGCCTCTAAAGCACTGGGGGAAACTATGTTCATCTCAGTAGTGCTGTTTTAAAAACCGCCTCATAGCTGAGAGGAACGACTTTAGCTGCGATCAGTACAGCTGGATGAGAGGAAGTGTATTGTTTGACCAATAATCATAAATAAACCACATATAAGTTAGTTGTGTAGATGTGGTTGTGGGTCTTTTGCTTGTTTTGTTTACTGACACTGACAATTTGTTTGTCTTTTCAGCGTGTCACTTTGTACACAGCAGGCTCTTGGATAGTAAGACTGTGGGATGTTGTGTACATTGTCTGAAAGAATCTGTTCAGTTTCTCTTTTTTGTGCATTTGCCACTTCTGCATTATCCAATTTAAAAGGGATATTGTTTACAAGCATCCGTGATTGTGAAACTTGCCCCATTTACCCAAAGGAAAACAACCTCAGTAGTGATTAGCAGAGGTGTTATCTTATTCGCTTCTCTTGGCCCACAGTGGAGTTACTTTGGTTTGGGATGAAGCTCAAGGAACACCTAGGCTAACTCCAGAACTGTTGTACAGAAAATGTACTTAATAACTTTATGTACTCAAGGTACTTTACTAAGCCTGTAACGATTCCTGGACGAGCTAGTTGTAAGAGCAGTACCAGTGTTCTAGATTGAACTGCTTCACTGTTCACTTCAGAATGAGAAGCTGTTGTCACAGGATACCAGAGTGCCAGATTTTAATGGCATGTGTGTGGGGCATGTTTTTTTGTGTTCGAGGTCAACATAAATATTTTGGCTCACTATTTGACATTTTTAAACTTATCAGCATTGCCTGATGTGTGTGTGTGTGCATATATTAAGGTTATTTTGTTAAAGCAACGTTTGTAGACACTTTTCAGCTGGAGAGATGCCATACAGACTGAACCATGGCACAGCAGCTAAAATATTTTAAAGCATCATTTCACTTTAGCCTACTTGAGTCTATGCCATTAAATCTTTAAATAAATCCAACCAGTCATTTGTATTTGAGAGACGAAACTTTATCAACTTGTTTAAATGTCTCATTGAAAACTGTGCATAATTTAGTGCATTTGTTTTTCTGAGCAGGTGTCTGAATTGACCTTATAGGCTACTTCTGTTTTCCCAAGTGATATGGGGTGTATGACCTGTAAACCCACATTGGACTGTCTTGGAAAATGAACCCTGAAATGAAATTATTTTGTTTGTACTTGGATTCAGTAATGATAATGTCTCAATGATCCTGACTCAAATGGGTTTGGATAAATAAGACATGGCAGAACGAACAGTAATGTCAGATCATTCAGTCAGAGCCTTTTCTATCACAAAGGGCTTTCTCTCTTACTCACACTAATGGTTTGTCTTAAAAGGTTAAGGGCACTTTTAAAGAACTTCAAGTATAGGTTTTATTGATCTTTTAGACTAAGGTCTAGTATGACTTTTTCTCATAAATTATAATAGCTTTAGATAAAGGAGTCAAACTACAATGAGAATTTAGTGTAAATTAGATGTTTTTGGTCATTTGAGCATCATTCTGTTTCTTATTGGCTATTAAAATCCTAATCTGAAGTCTTTACTGCTGCTGTTGAAAGTGACTTTTTAGCATGAAATTAATTTAGGAAAATAATCTAGCTATTGCCCCTAAAAATCAGCCCCCCCAAAAATGCTAGCATATATATCAGCAATCGACTGACCCTGACTCTCTGACCCTCATCTGTATCTGCACTGTCTTGAAAAATCCAAACAAAAACGTACCGGTCTATCTAGTTTGTTTACTGTGTCTCAGGCCCAGTCCCACTGAGGTTAAAGGCAACTGGGCAGTCTCCCAAATGTGCTTCTGATGTAACCTGAAAACACTCTTCTGAGAAGTGGGCCCTGAAGGAGCATAATCTGGGTTTGTTCAAGGACAACCCTTACAACGACAGAATGACATGTTTTTCTCAAATGAGCAGATATTATCATCATATTCAGTGGCAATCACGCCAAAAGGAAAAGCAGAAATGCCGAGTTTCAGTTCACAGAGTTTATTGAAACACACATAAGACAAGGCAACAAACTGACAGCCTTCCACTTAAAACACTAGTAGTTGCTGTCTTTCCACTGCTGAATGCGACCAGGTGGTGCTTGTTCTGGGACGTCCTGCCCTGCTGCAGGCGATAAGGCAGGTGTATGGAGGTCAAGGTCGAAGCGTATGCTGGAGGGAGAAGGAAAGCGAGGGGGGTGGGGAATAGGGGGGCGGGGGGACGGCAGGGAAACCCGCTGATCAGCTCATCTTGGTGCTTACTGTAATTCCATTGAGGCTCAGTGAGCCTATATACTGAGCCAGTGTGTGGCGTGGCTGGGGCTCCGAGCTCGGCTCTGTGCGGCAAAGAGGGAAGGACTGCGACCAGCGGGTGAACTTCGGCACTGGTGCCCTCATGTGTTAATTACCTGTCTGTGCTTTAAAGCGGCAGCAAGGGCTTTTGATTTTAAAGTTAAGCTTGGAAGCTAACTAAAAGGCCTTCAGCAACCTTGCAGATATCAGCAAAATCACCAGTGTCACTGATAATGTGTACTGTGACTGCTTTTCTTGCTATGTTGTTCTCCATCCAGAACTAGTGTGTGGTCTAGGGTACTAGTGGAAATGACAAGGAAGTTTACCAGTCCTTAACCAGACCATTATTCATTGAGAAAAGATGTCAAACTGGTTGCCTTTAAGATGTAAAGGCAATGTAAAGATGTGGCTCTCACTTTGGCTTATTGTTGATGATATACTCATATGTGTTGTATAGGGGTGGGCAATATAGACGATATATACCGTATGCAATATGCATTTGGCCAATGATAGAGATTTTGGGTCATATCGGCATACCGTGATAGGCTCATTGCGTCTCCACAACCATGTGAAAAAATGTTGACCTGTAGCCTCACCTTATTGATAGCACCTTTTCATTCTTCCAACGAAACTGTGTAAGAGCCTATAAATTGAACAGCTACTGCCTGACACAAATGCAGCTTACCAGTTTACTTCTGTGTGAATTTGAGAGTCCAATATAAACACCTCCGAACGATGACTAAACAACTGTTGTACATATTGACTTTATGCTATGGTAACCATTAAGAAACTGTTATGCTGTAAGTTACATACCAAAGTATACTGTGATATATATCATCTACCGTCTATGGTTCAAAATATATTGCAATATAAATTTTAGACTATATCGCCCACCCCTAGTGTTGTATCTGTCACCTTTGGAGAAAAAGTGGATGGAGCCTTATGCTAATATAGGCGTCCCAGTGCCAGAGGATAAGGAAGGTCTGTGAGTATGGAGGAACTGGGCACATAATTTCATTACTTATGGCTTCCTCGTTGACACAGAGATAAAGAAAGGGATTGCTGGGAAGGACAATGTCTTTACTGGCTGTTCTATGGGCGTGTCAGTGGTTCAGCATGAATCCCACATGTATAACTATGTATTTCTTAGAGTGTGTGTGTTAAGGGCTGTCTGTCTACAGGGCTGTATTGACAATTGTTTTTTTTTTTTTACTTTGTTTACAAACAGGTGGAATCATTTCTACTGGAGCAGGAAACCCTGGATAACCCAGTGCTGAAAACGGCCTCAGAACTGCTGCTGTCCAGAGCTGCAGACAACCTGGACCTGAGGAGAGTGGACCCCGAAACACAGGCCCGTCTGGAGGCCCTGCTGGAGGCCGCAGGTGAGCAGCTTCCCCCCACACCTCCATCATTTGGAGTTGGTGGTTATCATCGGTCACAAGTTAAAGGTCATGGTTGCTAGCGAAAAAAAAAAAAATTTTTGCTTTTTGTTTTAAGTTGCTGGGTTTACCTGCCATCCAGGGGTGGTTCTGGGCCAAAGTGGGGCCTGTGTTTTGTTCAGTGAGGCACCTATAGTATTTGAGCCAGAGGGATGGCCTGGTCATGTCTGATGATATTGAGGTCAGAGGGACCAAGCCACATACAATGCCCTCTCTCAGCCTCTACCCAATATAGACTTGCCCAGTGGTCTCCAACCTTTTTTGCCCAAAGATCACCTTGCTCCCACTTAGGCAACTACAAGATCTACCAACAGTAGTGTAAATAAAACAATTTTCATGGTGCTGCAGCAGATTGCCTCTTTTAGAAAGCGCTTGCGTTTGGTGACACACACACTTGTCCTTTACCATAGTGAACATAAACTCCTTCTGGATTAAAATGATGTCTTTGGCTTTTATGAGATTTATTTGCCATCCTGGTTATTTTATTTGTGGATTTTTAGCGGGGGTTTATTGGGTCTTCTTCGTTCTCTTTTGGAGTACATACACACAGCTCCACTCGGATATTAAAACCCATGCAGTGGTTGTTCTTGGTACTACAGTTTTACAGCGCTCCCATAAAAATAATGACTACTTTCATAAGTCTATATTTGTGGTGATTTTGCCAGAGCACAAGAGTTCTACTTGGAAAGGCTTTAAGATCGACGGTTGGCGACCACTGGACTAGCCTATCTATCTATATAGATATAAAGTTATATCATTGGGAATCAACTCTTGGGAAGCAGTTTTATTAGTGAAGGTATCCACATCCGTGCCTCTCACAATCCATGCTGTTTGAACATTGTTTAAATAGGCTATCTACTTTTAATCCAGGTCCATTTTTATTCTGTGTTTATTGGATAATGTTGTCATGTTTAGATTCCATTATTCAGTCCGCATTTCCGCATCGATGAAGTCATACGGTTGCCCTTGGGAACTCCTTGTCTGTAAAGTGTCAATTTTATTGTAAATGGCGCTGTATGAATATAATTGAATTCATTAAATATAATTAAAGACATTTTTATATGCAGCAAAGGGTGTCGCAATGTGTTTGTAAAAGATGCACACAGAGCTGTCAGTTTGAAGGGATTATAGGTGGCAAGGTGCCAGTGAGTTTTGTTGTGTTGGGGCACATTGTGTGTATGTGTAACTAAGATGTCTATGAGTTTGGCTCTGAACGAGTAATGTAGCCTAGCATGTCTCCTGTAGAAGATTTGCTCCCTCTATTTTTTGCTGTATGTCTTACACACTCTCCCATTGGGCAGGTTGTGTTGGTTCACCTTTGGTGCCTTGCTTCAGGTGGTGCAGCCATGTGAGAACGGTGTGATGTAGGCCGGGGGAGGGAGTATTGGTTTGGTTGCCATGCCTGGTGGCGCTTCATGCTCTGCCCTGCTCTGCAGTGCGCTGCACTGGTGAACTGGTATGAGCAGGTCTGCTCCCCTGAGCTGCTGCTGGTTTGCTCGCAGGAGAACCATAGGGGAGATTAACAGCAACAAAGGATTTCCATGTAGCAGCAACAGCTCCCTTCATGACTCAGCAATGGCCTTTAGTACACTCTGTGTGCGTGTGTGTGTGTGTGCCTGTTTGTGTGTGTGTGTGTGTAGGTGTGTTTAAACTTAGTTAGGGCATATGTTATGAGTTTGACACTTTGACACTTTTTTTTTTGGGTGGGGCGTAGGGGCTGGGCCGTAGGCCATAATTGGGCCTTTTGTACACGTGTGTGTTACTGTGTGTTGTGGGCCTGTCTCTGGGTTTTCCTTTGTCTGGTTTCGGGTGTGCTACTGTATGCCTCTTTGTGCTCCAGGCCGAGTGTTGCACGGGTCACCAAATCATGTGGAGGGAGTCCCTTTCAGCCATTCTCAGATAGTCCACTTGCCATCGGTCACTCAGTCATTCTCCATGGCTATGGCTATTGTATGCCCTGGACCCTTCATAAACTCTTCCTAATCACGTCACATTCAAAGCATACAAAGTGGACGTTACTCACTATTTGGCGTTGGCCTAAAATCAGGAACTTGCAGTATTTGTAGGAAGCTTACAGACTTCTCGGAGCCTTCTTCCATTCTTTGAAAATATATTATGCGAATAATATGTATAACAAGCAAGCACTCTCTCACCGCAAATGAGGGAAAGTTCCTCAGCGTGTTGTCTATTAAGCTCAGTTGGACGTGTGGTCTTGTAATGATACCAAAAATCTCTGAGGGCGTCATTGCGTTTTTGCTAAATTCCTGGAATCCCTGAAATATTTACGTTGGTGCATACGTGCACACAGTACAGACATATTTGCATTTGCATTTCATTTCACTTTCACCTGACCTTTTTTCCCCCCAGTCTAATGAATACACTTGCAGGCTCATAACTTTAATATGAGTCTCCCTGAAACTTTCAAAGATTGACCCAGAAGATTTCATTAATATTAAATCTTGCTCACAGCGTTATTCATTTTGTTGAGCCCACACCAGTGCTAAAAACATTAGGCCAATGTGCTTCTTTGTCATGTGAGGATTGCCTAGACTGATGAAATTTTGAATAATAATTTTTTCTCACTTTTGCACATCCATGGTATGATCCCATCACATTATAATTTCTTAGTTTTATAGAAACGGAACTTAAACAAAACAACATGTATAAGAAGGGTTGTCTCTGTCATAGGCTACATAAATAACTGTGTAACGTGCTCCCTGTTCTGAGGAGATCCTCCTCATTTCTAGCATTATTTAAGATGTCTATTCTGTGTGTGTGTGTGTGTGTGTGTGTGTGTGTGTGTCTGTGGTTCTGTGACTCGTGTGTGCACGCGGATGATGCAGGCCTCGCTGAGCAGTCCAACGCCGACGGGAAAGCCTTCGCCGATCCCGAGGTGCTGCGTCAGCTGACCTCGTCGGTGAGCTGCGCTCTAGATGAGGCAGCTGCCGCGCTAACACGCATGAGGGCCGAGAACACGCTCAACGCCAGCCAAGCAGACAAGTAGGCATCCACTCCTTCCTTTCCTCCACACATACATCGCCAACGTCGACGTCAGCTTATTTATAGAGCACATGTACAAACAACAGCTGATGACCAGAGGGCTGTACAGCGAGTGAAGTTAAACTGTAATGTAGTGTGAACACCTACACCATAAATCAGCACTTTCCACTGCAAGGATACAATTGCACTAGTGCCTGCATTAATTAGTGTATTCCGGAGTGCCACTGCACGACTGAAGAGTTCATCCATAGTTCAGATTGCAGTGCCATGGGTTTAATTGTCAGGTGAAATAAAACCCCAGAATTGAACTAATTGTCTTGGTAGGCCAGCACTATTTTATTCAGTGTTTACTGCCTATTTAATGACTAAGTGTAAGGATAACAATTGCGTGCAAACACATTTATTTCAGATTATTGCACTGAATTATTTTTCTGTTTGTGTAACATGGTGAGTCTGATTCTCTGAACCACATCTCCCATGTCCTGAAGCGCGCACAGCAGTTGCACTTGCACAGTCGCCGTAATTGTAGCAGTCTGGTTATTTTTAGCCGTAGCCTGGCCGAGGCGTGCTCTGACGGAGACGTCAATGCCGTGCGCAAGCTGCTGGATGAGGGCCGAAGCGTCAACGAGCACACGGAGGAGGGGGAGAGCCTGCTGTGTCTGGCCTGCTCGGCCGGCTACTACGAGCTCGCACAGGTACATCTGTCGGAAGCCGCCCTTTCCACTGACCCCCCCCAGCCCTCACCCAACCCCAAAGTACAGTTGTATAAGCAGCAGCAGTAGCAATGCATGCACACAAGCACACGGTCTTCCTTGCTGTCTGCAGTTTTTAGATTGTACTACACTGCACTGAGGTACCTTTGCACATTTTATAAAAAATGAAAAAAATTGCACATTTTATAAAAACACACCAAAGTGAAATTAGTGTAGTTAACACAGTCACACACACAAAATATGTATGTGTGTGTGTGTGTGTGTATATTATATATATTTTACATACTTACCTATTTAGAAATGGGTAAATGAGTAATATCTACAATGATAGTAATATAAACATGATCAATTTATGATTTGTTTTCTTGTGTAGGTCTTACTGGCCATGCATGCCAATGTGGAAGACCGAGGCATCAAAGGCGACATCACACCCTTAATGGGAGCAGCCAGTGGCGGTTATGTGGACATAGTCAAACTGCTGTTGGTGCACGGAGCCGACGTCAACGCACAATCCTCAACAGGTAGAGCATACACTCCATCCCAGACTCTTCATGCATTACAGCAAACCGCTACAGAACATTTACTCATCTGGAATATGTTTTATTGCAGTGCTAACCTAAAGCAGTGTGGTGTCTGCGTGAGGTGAAATGGTTCTGCTGCATTCCTGAGTGTTCTCTCCTTTCCCCTGTCTCTGCCACAGGCAACACGGCCCTGACGTACGCGTGCGCGGGAGGCTTCCTGGACGTGGTCAAGGTGCTGCTGAAGGAAGGCGCCAACATTGAGGACCACAACGAGAACGGACACACTCCCTTGATGGAGGCGGCCAGCGCCGGCCATGTGGAAGTGGCCCGTGTGCTCCTGGAGTACGGTGCCGGCATCAACACACACTCCAACGAGTTCAAGGAGAGCGCCCTCACGCTGGCCTGCTACAAAGGTCTGTTCCTCTCCTTCCTCCCCCACCCCCCATGCCCACTTCCCTTGAACACATTTGCATGGTGAAACGCAAACCAGTGGCATGTAACCTGAGCAGCGTCTGAGTCATTGTTTGCCCTGCTGCTGCGCCCCTCCCCTACAGGACACCTGGAGATGGTGCACTTCCTGCTGGAGGCCGGCGCCGACCAGGAACACAAGACAGACGAAATGCACACGGCTCTCATGGAGGCTTGTATGGTGAGCAAACACTCCCAACACAACCCCCCACCCCTTTACCCTCCCCTCCCCCATAGACAGGCTTTGGATAATAAAGCTCCATTTTAGTGTCTACTTTAAATTGGACTTTCATATGTGGGGTATTCATATTTTATAAGATTTTTCATTTTTAAGGGCCCCATAAGAGGGAGTCTTGTAAGTATTTCATCTAACTGTTACACGCCCGGGGCAAGCCTGAGCACTCCGAATAAGTAATATTAGAGTGTTGGGTTGGCTAATAAAATTGGCAGTGCTGATCCTTGTCTCTTGACTCTTGCCTCTGTTTCTTCTCTTCTTCATTCCCTCCCCTCTGCTCTGTTCTTCTTTTTCTCTCTTCCCTTCTTTTCTGTTCTTCTCCTTCCGCTTCCTGTTTGTATCCTCTGCTCTCTTTCTTTTGTCATTTCTGTCCTCTCCTCCCATTCCTTTCCTTCTCTTTCTTCTTCCTCTTCTCTCTTTCCCCACGTTTCTCTCCAGGATGGGCACGTGGAGGTGGCGCGACTGCTATTGGACAGCGGCGCCCAGGTGAACATGCCTGCCGACTCATTCGAGTCGCCACTGACGCTGGCGGCGTGCGGCGGGCACGTGGAGCTGGCCGCCCTGCTCATCGAGCGCGGTGCCAACTTGGAGGAGGTGAACGACGAGGGCTACACGCCGCTCATGGAGGCGGCACGCGAGGGCCACGAGGAGATGGTGGCCCTGCTCCTGGCACAGGGTGAGGAAGGGGGGCCCCTCTGGCGGTATGACCTCTGCTCAGGGTCAAGCTGTTTATTCAGTTGCGCTGGGCATTATAAGGAACATTAAAGGCCCCAGATGAATAGTGTGTCTGTGTCTCTTTGTCTGTGTTGTGCAAGTGTGTCTATGCAAGACCAGCCACTCATGTTGCATCTTGCCCTTTCAGTGAAATTAGCCACCAGGCACTTCTGCTTTGTTTGCGCCTGTCATTTTTTGCTTTAGGATGTGAAAGTAAAGGCGCTGGATGCGTTCATGGTAGCTGCTGTCATTAGAAAGCTTTGAAATGGCTTTGAAGAAATACGGCCAAAGAGCTGTTGAGTAATACAGCGCATCCCTGTGTTCTCTCCTCACAGGAGCCAACATCAACGCCCAGACGGAGGAGACGCAGGAGACGGCCCTGACGCTGGCCTGCTGCGGGGGCTTCCTGGAGGTGGCCGACTTCCTCATTAAGGCGGGAGCCGACATCGAGCTGGGCTGCTCCACACCGCTGATGGAGGCGGCGCAGGAGGGACACCTGGAGCTGGTCAAATACCTGCTGGCAGCAGGTACCGTAGCACCGTTGGTTTCCACTCCGTCAGACTTGGTGATGCCTTGCAGAGCTGCCACCTCTCGTGTGTGTATCAGGTTGAAGGTCCTGTTGCTGGTTGAGTGGGCATGCGGTAGTGCATCTAAACCGCTCTGCCCTTTTGCATCACGCCTACCTTTAGCAGAAGCTCTTTCTGCAAAGCACTGTTTACAGGCACTGTCTTGTTGAGTAAATCATTCACATGACTAAACAATCTTCAGTTGAAACCTGGTACCCAGCCATGTTCTAAAGACTACCTCCCCACTCCTTCACTGCAGGTGCCAATGTGCATGCCACCACTGCGACAGGCGACACGGCCCTCACATACGCGTGTGAGAACGGACACACAGATGTTGCAGATGTCCTGTTGCAGATGGGCGCCGACCTGGTTGGTCTCCCTATCTCACACACGCACACACACTTGACTGATTTATATTATTTCATAACTGTCCACTCACTGCTCTGATCATTATAATCAGCTGTGAAATGTTGTGGCTGCCTTGTTCAACTATCCAAAGAAACACTAGTATCAACTTTTAACATGAACACCTGCTCTGAAAGCACTGTCTGAGAAAAGTACTTAGTGCTTCAGGTGTGTTTCTAAATGTGGCGTTTGCTGCTGTTGTGTTCGCTGTCCCACAGGAGCACGAGTCAGAGGGAGGCAGAACTCCGCTAATGAAGGCAGCCAGAGCGGGCCACCTGTGCACCGTCCAGTTCCTGATTAGCAAAGGTGCGTCCCTGTGGCCTGCTAACCTACTGAAGGACTCGCCTCCGCAGAGCTGTTCTTTATTCTGTGTGTTGCACTGGAGGGTGCAGATGTTTGTTTGTGTTTGTCCTTGTTACTCATGGCCCTGTGTGTGTGTGTGTGTGTGTGTGTGTGTGTGTGTGTGTGTGTGCGTGCGCGCCTGCAGGTGCGGATGTCAACCGAGCCACAGCCAACAACGATCACACAGTAGTGTCCCTGGCCTGCGCTGGAGGCCACCTGGCTGTGGTGGAGCTTCTGCTGGCTCATGGAGCCGACCCCACGCACAGACTAAAGGTGCCCACCGCTCCCACTACTTCCATCTTCCCAGCTCATCTCTAGTTATCACACGTTGTTTGTAAAAGAGACAAGGTGGAACACGAGGTTCATTTTTAAAGTGCATTTCATAGAGTAGTTAATGTTGAATGGTATTGAATCAGTATTGTATTGAGTATTGAAGGGCAGAAGGCAGAGGTAATCTTGATGTAAAGTTATGAGTGTCAAGATATACTAATTAGTATTCAAAGCATTTTAAAAAACAAATATAGCCAGAAAGATTAGAACTTGAATTTAAATGTTTTTGTTTATATGCAGGATGGGTCCACCATGTTGATTGAGTCTGCGAAAGGAGGTCACACCAATGTGGTGTCGTACCTCCTGGACTACCCAAACAACGTCCCCACCACCGAGATGTCCCAGCTCACACCTCCCTCTCATGACGCGTCCCAGGTAAGGACCATGTGTCCGCAGAACATGCTGCTCTGGAGTGAGTTTCTAGAAAGCACCATTGCTAATGTCCTCTGCAATCTCTGTTGTTCACCATTGGGTGAAACGGCGTAACAATGACAATGGAAGTAGCACTGATTGATGAATGTTTTAGAAGAACATGAGGCAGGAACAGTGACACCTAGTGACTAGTCTAGGTATTGGATCCAGAGATGTGGTTGCCAGGTAAATATTTTTAATGGGCTTATGTAAAGGTTGGCTGTGACCTTTTTTGCAGCCTGGGACTTACAGTAGAAATAGGGTGGGACTCTTTCCAGAGCCCCGTTGTTCGAGGTCACTGAGTGCTTTACTGTTGGAAAAATAACCAGAATATAGCAAACCAGCAGCTTAGGTTAACTGAATAGAGCATAGGAAAGTAATACTGAAAGGGAGATTCTGTACCCCATTTGTTAAGTGTTGATTTGTTAACATTTTGGGTGCTGTTATTTAATCTGTCTTATACAAGATTTTGCCATTCTTTTTCCTACCTAGAGCAGTAAAAGCACTTTGGGTAGTAAAATTATTACTTTTATTTATCTACTTTTGTCGCCAGAACCTACAGTATAAGGAAATAACAAGATGTGTCACTGACTTTGTGATATTGTGTCATTTTTCAAAATGTTGTAAAAAAAAAAATACAAAAATATATATAAAAACAATAATATGAAATATTTCAGTACATCATCAAATGTAACCATACCAATATATACATTGTCAGGGTATACATTTATCAGAACTTTGCCAATACAGTCATATGAATGACTTTCGGTCTGCCCCCAGGCTCCTCGAGTCCCTTTCCAAGCTCTGGCCATGGTGGTGCCTCCACAGGAACCCGACAGAGTCCCATCCAGCTCCTCCCCTATCTCAAGTAAAGGTGGGGAAACAGTGCATGAGATTCCCTGTTAACTGTATTTAAGTTGTGTTTAAGTCAATTTGCCTTGAAATGTTATTTTTTGACGGCCCTTTTGATTATTGCAACATTCTGAACACGTGGTTTTGGCAGTTCTGATCATTGACTTATATGTCTCTCTCTCTCTCTCGTTTGCGTAGGCATGTCAAGGCAGCGGCTAGCCCAGTTGCAGGGGGCTCCGGGCGACCTGGAGGCCGAGCTGCTGCAGCCCTTCCACCCGTACCAGCAGCCTCTGGAGTGCATCGTGGAGGAGACGGAGGGCAAGCTGAACGAGCTGGGCCAGCGCATCAGCGCCATCGAGCGTGCCCAGATGGAGTCGCTGGAGCTGATCCAGGGCGAGCCGCTCACCAAGGACAAGATTGAGGAGCTGAAGAAGAGCCGCGAGGAGCAGCTGCAGAAGAAGAAAAAGATCCTGAAGGAGCTGCAGAAGGTGGAGCGTCAGCTGCAGCTCAAGACGCAACAGCAGTTCACCAAAGAGTACATGGAGGCCAAGGGGCCCAAGGCAGAGGCCGGCATCAGCCCGGCGGCAGGGGTGGAGGAGCCCGGCGCCCCCCTGCCTGGCCAGTCTCCCCAGCCAGGCGCAGACGAGGCCCCCGCCAACGCTTTCGAAGTGGGCGGCGAGGGGCACGAGTACCGCAACCTCATCCCACCCATCGACGAGGACGAGGTGGAGGTGCTGGAGGAGGGCGAGGTGGATGCCAGGGCAGAGATTGGAGACGGCAGCGAGTACCCCAAGCTCCCGCAGGTGGACACCATCCTGTACCGGGAGGCGTCCCAGCCACCTCCTCCCCCTCCCCCTCCTCCCCCTCCGGCACCTCTGCAGCAGCACCAGTTACAGCACACCGCAGGCCTGCAGGAGCTGCATGAGTTGCAGGGGTCCAACTTCGTGCCCATCCAGCCGCTGGCCACGCAGCAGTCGACCGACTTCGGCGGCGTGGGCATGGAGTACCCCTGTGCCATGGACGGCGGGAGCCCTGAGCTCCAGAGGGCCATGTTGGGCCAGCAACTGGGGCCCGGCCTCCTCAGCCAGGGGCCCGACGGCCTCATGGTGGCCTCGCCCGCTCAAACGCTCACAGACACGCTGGACGACATCATGGCAGGTGGGCCAGTGCGCCGTTCCCCATTCCCCAGTCCCCCTCCCTATCCCCCCTTGATCTACAGGCATGGCCATCAGCTTGACACTTGCTCCTAATGTGTTGTCTTTGCTGTTCCTAACTTATTCGCCTCTGTGCAGCAGTGGGCAGCAGAGTGCCTGTGATCGACACCATGACCTCGCCCTCCCCTCAGCTCCCAGGACAGGCACCCATCAGCGCCACGTCACCCTCCGCCATGCCCCTCTACCCCTCCGTGGACATCGATGCCTATGTAAGAGCCCTCAGCGTATTCTGGTCAAACACAGTGCTTGGTTTTTATTGTCTGATTAATGTCACCACAGGGCACAGGCTTGGATACTTTGCTCTTGATCTTTACACAAACCCTAATGACTAATTAGCCCTGCAACAATCACTTGGTGAAAGGTGGTCAAGGTGGTCACTTACAGGAGGTCAAATAACTGCTTTTATTTTTTTCAATATTAAATGTTTTTGTAGAAAACAATTAGGGATACACCAATTTGACATTTTTTTTTTTGTTCATTTTTTATTGTATGGGTTTTGCATTATTAGTCGATACCCCAAATAAAAATGGGCATCATCCTCAGCCTTTATTGGCATACTCACAATACTAACTGGGCTTCACTTTAATTTTGTGAACAGATATAGTATGGTCATGTAATGGGCTCATACCACTGATCTCTAAAGAATAACTTATTATTTAGAGTTCAGTGGCTCATACTGAAATAATGTGTGCTTATGCATTTATTCTGAAACGATGTGATATCAGGTGTGCTCACATGTAATCAGTCATCAATTCACATCAAAACAGTGACTCTTGTCTGTAACCTGGTAACCGCAAAACTGCTTTGAATGATGCACATATTACTCCAACCTTATTTTAGTCCTTCTAGGCCATGTGAATATCTACAGGTTTTTTGTCAGAGCTGTACTCTTGTAATTGTAGTGTGTTAATAACCCGGAACGGGTTGCATGATTTGGGGGGGGGGGGGGGGGTTATTTGAGGCAATGCACTAGTAGTTACCAAAGGCACTGGGGTTCAATCTAAATTCTTATGTGTGTTTGTGTGGACTAGACGGAGAGCAATCATGACACGGCACTCACACTGGCATGTGCAGGGGGCCATGAGGAGCTGGTGTCAGTGCTCCTCGCACATGGGGCCAACATTGAGCACCGGGATAAGAAGGGTAAGCACGCGACTGGCGTTTGTGTCTCTCTGTGTGTGTGCGTGTCTACTTCTGTGTGTGCATATGACGGTGTGAGATAAAGTCACAATACTAATATGCTCTCTCTCTTTCCTTCTCTCTGTGTCACTCTCTCTCTCTTGTCCTTCAGGCTTCACTCCTTTGGTGCTGGCAGCGACAGCAGGGCATGTTGGTGTTGTGGAGATCCTGCTGGATAAAGGGGGAGACATCGAGGCCCAGTCTGAAAGAACCAAAGACACGCCTCTCTCCCTCGCCTGCTCCGGGGGACGACAGGAGGTGTGCTCTTTTCCCTCAATACACACACACACACACACACAAAATGCCATATTGCAGATGATATCTTAATATTCATTATGATTCTGTAATAACTCAGAGACAGAAACAGCCCCCACCCCCCTTACCCCCTCACACACACACACACACACACACACACACACACACACACACACCAATAGTAGGCCATGTCATAGTACCTGTAACCTATCCATCACTTTAACTGTTGTGTTTGTAAAAACATTAGAGAGCAACTTTAATAAATAGAGTAGCTCACCCTAAGCTGTCCTTCTGGCAGGTGGTTGAGCTGCTGCTGCTTCGCGGTGCCAACAAGGAGCACCGCAACGTCTCCGACTACACGCCCCTAAGCCTGGCCGCCTCAGGAGGCTACGTCAACATCATCAAGATCCTCCTCAACGCTGGAGCAGAAATCAACTCCAGGTACCACAACACCTGTCGGCGATTGCTTGACTGCACGTCCCCAGTCCTGTCAGAATGCAGCAGCCGCCCTTTCCTGGTCGTTTTCTCTTGGTCCTCTGTATTGATCAGATGCTTCTGAAGGCAACAGTAACTGACGGACCGAAACAAAACTGATAAGGAGCATAAATATTTGCTTCTCTGTTTGCTTATTAAGGAAACTATGGGTGAAACATCAACTCCCATTTTAAGGAGTTAAACATTTCTTTGCACCTCTTTTAGGACGGGCAGTAAACTGGGCATCTCTCCTCTGATGCTGGCGGCCATGAACGGGCACGTGCCGGCGGTGAAACTGCTGCTGGACATGGGCTCGGACATCAACGCTCAGATCGAGACCAACCGCAACACAGCGCTGACACTGGCCTGCTTCCAGGGCCGCGCGGAGGTGGTCAGCCTGCTGCTGGACCGCAGGGCCAACGTGGAACACCGGGCCAAGGTCAGTACCTCTCTGTCTCCATTTCCACCGGGACTGTGGGTCACACAAGGCAGCAGAATCGTTTTGACAATTTTTCTAAGGCTAATGTTAACATGTTTTTCAAACTTTACAAACAGAAGTTTGGATGTTCTTTTACTTTTTGCTCTCAATACTTTGCTGTCTCATGTCTTTAATGTCAAAATGGCTGTCCATGAATCAGCAATTGAAATGTCATGTGATGCATGTCCTTAGGTTGATATTTATGTTAGCTGTAAACATGTTTACTGAGGTCCCTCTCTTGTAGCAGAAGGCTTTAACATTGTTTGTTGGTGTTAAACACGGACAACACTGCATTGCCAGCTAACCTCTATTCCCACGTTCAACAACAAACTTTTCTACAAACACACACAGCACATGACAACTAGCATTACCAGATTGCCCTCCCACCCCCGCATATATACAACTGTCAGTCAACATAACATCACCAATCAGCCTCTTCTCACATATACAGTATTCCACATTTGAGAGAATAGGAATCAGAATATATTCATTATTATTCTCTAAGCCATATGTGGGTTTTAGCTTTATATTTCAGTTAGGCCCCACTTAAGTGTCTTACACATGACATGACATTTTAGTTCATTCAATTCATGCAGATACCGTCATTAGAGATAAGATGGAATATTATGTTCTTGGGCTGTTTTTGGTGCTTTGCACTGTCAGCATTTATCCTGCGTCAGTGGCTATCAGCTCCAGCTGACCACGCTGGCACTGATCATGGTCTGATTCAGTGCGAATTACGTCAACTGGGCTGGCCAATGCCATCTTCTGTCAACCTGGAACCGTGATTAAGTCAGGCTACTTCCTTGTCTAATTAGAGCAGCCGGTGGATCTTTGTATAAAACATGCTGTGTCTCCCTTGATGTGCTTCATTGTAAAAAAAAAAATCTGTTCCTGTCTTAATAATCCTCATCTGACTTGGTCTCCTGATCTAAATATGTAACCCTTAAAAAAATTACTTTCACATCTCATCATATTATATTTTCCTTTAGTACGGAGTTTTTCCTTGCCCCTGTTGCTACTGGGTGCTCCTTTTTAATGCACAGTAGTCTGACAACATATGCAAGTTTACTGTATATTGTAGTTGTACACCCATAAGTTTATGCATACGGCAAACTTCCTTGACTTTTTGAATCCTCAGTCTCAGTCGTCTTGTGCTTCCTCTGACAGACGGGTTTGACTCCTCTCATGGAGGCGGCGTCGGGCGGCTATGCGGAGGTGGGCCGGGTGCTGCTGGACAAGGGCGCTGATGTGAACGCTCCCCCTGTCCCCTCCTCCAGGGACACGGCCCTCACCATCGCGGCCGACAAGGGCCACTACAAGTTCTGTGAGCTTCTCATCATCAGGTGGGTTCATGTCCTCCAATGTCAAGCCCACCCTGAGCATTGTACTGTAACAGTCACGCTACCTCGGATTTGCAGGTCTTTTTACGGTCACATGATTAATCCCTCTCTATCTTTCCTTGCAGAGGGGCCCACATTGATGTTCGCAATAAGAAGGGGAACACTCCCCTGTGGCTGTCTGCCAACGGCGGCCATTTTGACGTGGTCCAGCTGCTGGAGCAAGGGGGCGCTGATGTTGACGCGGCGGACAACCGCAAGATAACCCCCCTCATGGCTGCTTTCCGTAAGGTGAGACTCGTACGACAGGTGGATCTGCTCCTCATTGGGATTTACCACAGAGCTGGAGCTTAGTGGACATTAATCCTGACATTGACACAGTTACAATTGACTCAATTTTGGATGTCTGGCTCAAGCAATTCATTTTTTTTTTTTTTTTTTTTGCTAGTTTGTTGCTAGTAAGTGCTGTTTACATCCTGGGCTTTTGCCTAATAAAAAAAGTTGCCTGCCCCCCCATTTAGGTTTGTCAGCCTGGCAGCCAAGGTGAACAAGCCTCCAGCCTTTACTTCACTTGGTTCCAACCTGTCAATCTTATTTTTCAGGGCCATGTGAAAGTTGTGCAATACTTGGTGAAGGAGGTTAATCAGTTCCCTTCTGACATCGAGTGCATGAGATACATCGCTACCATTGCGGATAAGGTCTGTACACACGGCCATTTATCTTGGTCAGCACATTCACCTCCTGCAGATTATTAGTGCGGTTGCCTGGGCTCCCCCTGGGACCCTGCGCACGTGTGGCTCTCGGCGTGACCTATAAACCTGGCTGCTCCCTCTGCCACAGGAGCTGCTGAAAAAATGCCACCAGTGCATGGAGACCATCGTCAAAGCCAAGGACCAGCAGGCAGCGGAGGCCAACAAGAACGCCTGCATCCTCCTCAAAGAGCTGGACCTGGAGAAGGTTTGTGTGCTGGCAGCAATGCAGGGGAGCCCCCACAGGCACAACTTGGCATAATGTTTTTCTAAACCTAATGCATGTTGTTATGACTAACTCAGAGAGAGGAGTGAGAGAGCTTCCGTGTTCTATTTTTGATACGTGGAGGGGGAAATCCCCCTTTACGCAGAGTCGAGCCCTCATTGGCTAATGCCAAAGGTCACTGAAAACATGTAACCCTACACTCTATCATTATTCACACTTTCTCCTATAGCAACGTATGATCTTTCACAGACTAGTTGTTGTTTAATGCCCTTCCTGTTCCCCATCTGTAGTCCCGTGAGGAGAGCAAGAAGCAAGCCCTCGCTGCCAAGCGCGAGAAGCGCAAGGAGAAGCGCAAGAAAAAGAAGGAGGAGCAGAAGCGGAAGCTGGAGGAGGAGGAGGAGGCCAAAGTGAAGGAGACCTCCGATGTGCAGGAACAGGAGAAGGATTCCGCAGAAGGTCCGCTTCCGTTTCCCTCCGTAAACGGCAGTACAATAGCACGCAGTACAAATCTGAACACCTAATCACATAGTGAAATTATTCTTCAATTATATCTTCAAATTGGCGATGGTGCATCCCTAACAAGATGCATGTAAAAAACACAAAAAAATCTGTCTTAATTGATTTACTTTATACTATCTATACTATCTGACACCCTGTTTGGATTTTCATTGAAGCCATTTTTTGTTTCTCCTTGCTCCTGTTTTCTCCGCAGAGGCAGAGGTGCCCATCGAGCCACCCAGTGCTACCACCACCACCACCATCGGCATCTCGGCCACCTCGCCCACTTTCACCTCCGCCTTCGGCAAGAAGCGCGCCAGTCTGACCACCGTGCCCAGCGGCGGCCGCAAGAACAAGAAGAAGCTGAGGGAGGCGCCGGGTGGCGGCGTCAGCGAGCCCATCATCCTCCAGGACGCGCAGGTGTCGTTTGCGCAGCAGAAGGCCGACAAAAACAAGATCAACGGCGAGCCTCGGGGCGGAGGCCAGCCAGGCGGCAACAGCGACTCGGACAACCAGGACAGCGCTGACTGCAACAGCGAGAGCAGCAGTGGCAGCGGCAGTGGCAGTAAGAGCCAGGAACTCAGCGACGTCCCCTCGTCTTTCTCCTCCTCTTCCTCTTCCTCCTCCTCATCCTCCTCGTCCGCTCCCTTGGGCCCGCTTAAGATGCAGTCTCCACCTGAGAAGCACCTGGGTCCGACATGGCAAACCTCCAGAGAGGAGAAGCTCACCCCATCTAAGCAGAAGTAAGGCAACGTCTAGATGTGTCCCATCCAAAGTGTCTTAAGCTAATGATGCATAAAGCTGCTATTTGAGCAGTACTGGCCAGTGTTTCTAAGTGGTGGTGTTCTGGCCTGCTCCCATACTAACACTTAGTCAACAGTTGTTTCCTAGACAGCCTTAATCATCAGTCAGATTAACTATATCCTGTACACATAACCAGTTGTGGTTGCACAGGGGCTGAGCTGGAAAAAGATGATGATGATGATGATGATGATGATGATTATTGTTGAAAAAGTTTCAATGTCATACCCAGAAAATGTCATACTTTCACTAGAATCCAAAATGGCGTACTCAGTTTCACTGGGATCCATAAAGGCACTCTTAGTTTCACCTGGATTCATAAAGGCATACTCTCTGTTTCACTAGGATTCCTAATGGCATGCTCTCTGTTTCACTAGGGTCCATGATGTTGAGTCTCACGCTCCCTCGTTCTCATCTGTGAGGACCAATTCACTGCCCATCCCCTCACCAAACAACAAGATGAACCTCACCAGCCCCAAAAGGGGTCAGAAACGAGAGGACGGCTGGAAAGAAGTTGTCCGCAGGTAAGAAATAGGATTTCATAGTAATGCATTGCACTTTCAAATACAAAGCAGTTTTGGGCTTAAAATAGATTGTATTGTAATACTTGTTTAAAGCTGGTTATCTATTTTTTACTAAGATTTGTATTGCTTTTGTATTTTTCTTTTTGTATTTTTCTTTTATCAAACTTTCTTTTGATAGTTGTGATTTGATGTGCTTGCCTTGAGACTCAGTAATTGACAACCTATCCTGACAGTTGCTCTGTCTCCAGATCGAAGAAGCTGTCAGTCCCGGCCTCCGTGGTCTCCCGAATCATGGGCAGAGGTGGCTGCAACATCACAGCCATCCAGGACGTGACGGGGGCACATATCGACGTGGACAAACAGAAAGACAAGAACGGGGAGAGAATGATTACCATCAGGTTAAAAGAAAACTTTTAAATTCTGATGCTGTTTGTTTATAGATTTTAGTACTTTATCAAGCATGCTATTATTCTACTTAATCATGTTGTTAAATTTTGTGCCTAGGTTACTAGTATTTACTAATGTAATAAAAATATGTAGTATATAATGTTTTTGTTTGAAACCAAATGGATTTCTGGTTTTGATAAAAGGTTTATAGCTACAAGCTACATGAGGAGCAAACAGAAAGTAGTTTGACTTCTGACAGTTCAGTCAAATGAAGCAGGCTATTTGTAAAGGCAAAAATATGTGCATATTCACAGCCATTGGCCATCAACCACGGAATGCACTTCACCTGAAAAAAGTGAAAGTAAACTCGCTTTGTGTCCCAAATGCAGACAATTTAATATAACTGGCCATTTTGCTGTAGGTTGAAGAGGAGCAGTTTTCCACTAAATTTATGTTAAAACTAGCTTTACTTTGCATGCTAATCACACATGGAAATATGTGTTGTTTCTCACCAAGACCCTGTATTAATGGCCACAGTTATTTTAATAGCTTTTGAAGTGATTGTATGTGTGTATTTATATATTGTAATTTTGTTATTTCCGTTAAACAGGGGAGGCACAGAGTCAACTCGCCATGCCGTGCAGCTGATTAATGCCTTGATTCAGGACCCAGCCAAGGAGCTGGAGGACCTGATCCCGCGTAACCACATCCGTCAACCCGGCACGAGCACCCGGATGGGCTCCACACACACCACCTCCACCGCCTCCAGCACCACCGTGGCCAGCTCCAGGGGACTCCCTCCCGCCGTGCCCCCCTCTGCAATCGCAGGCGGCAAGCTAGGCAAGAACATGGCGTCGGGTGTGCGACCTCCCTTCGTCTCGCTGCCTCTGGCCTACACGCACCCGCAGCTGGCTCTGTTGGCCATGCAGCAGATCCGCCACCCGCGGCTGCCCATGGCACAGTTCGGCGGCACCTTCACGCCCTCGCCCAACACCTGGGGCCCATTCCCCGTGCGGCCCGTGAGCCCAGGGAGCGCCAACGGCTCGCCCAAGCACAATGGAACCAGCGCAGGCGGCCCTGCTGTGCCTCGGCCTTCGCCAGCCGGCAGCGCCCATCCCGAGCATGCGTCTGCCTCCCCCAGCATCCACAGCGCCACCCCCACCACCACGCCTGCTCCCGTAACGCCCACACCCACCTCGGCACCCTCTGCCACGCACACACCCTCCTCTGCCAGGAAGCAGCTCTTCCCCACCGAGGCCAAGGTCACAAGCGTCCAGCAGCCTGCAACTGCAGCCCCAGCAACGGCTGCCAGCAGTGTCCCAGCTGCCCAGACACCCACCACACCTGTGACCTTTGCCCCGACCGTACGCAGGACCCCGCCACTCCCCCCAGCTTCCTTCACCTCACCAACGCAGCAGCAGCAGCAGCAGCAGCAGCAGCTGATGGCGGGCAGTAAACTGGAGCCCACTTTCTCCACCTCCAATGGGAAAGGCAAGCCCTTGGCTGAGCCACTGGTGCCCGCCGTCTCAGCCCTGTCTGAGGGTCCCGTCTCCGCCGTGCCCACGCTGCCCACCCAGGGAGACGTCTCTCCTCAGGTGTCCTCTACGTTCTCTGCCGCTGAGCCCAGCATCGCTGCCGTTTCACAGGTCCCGCTCCCGGTCTCTCGACCCGTGTCCACCAGCGCCCACAACAGCGTCCACGCCAACATCGCTCAGTACGCCACATCCACTCCCGGCGTGCCGCCCCGCATGGTCAACGCAGTCTCCGTCTATCCCGTTGGCACTGGCGTGCCCATTCAGGAGCAGCAGCCTGCGTTTGTGCCCCCCAGCCCTCCGCAAGAGCTCCACAAACCACAGCCCCTGCACCCCAACCGGTCCCCGATTGGCATGGCGCCCCCCTCTTTGCCCACCACCTCCGCCGTGGGCATGATGAACGGCTCCCATATGCACCCCCAGGTGGGTGGCAAAGCCCAGATGCCCCCCAACTTCGGCCCCAACAACCTGTTCAATCACTTCGGGAGCATCTTCGAGAGCAACCAGGTGGGGCAAAACCATGTGTGGGGCAGCTGCCAGCTGCCCAACCGGACCCCCCCTGAGCAACCCTACAGCGCCCCGCCCACATATGTGGACGATGCCGGACAGCTGGATGCCGTGTTAAACCCGGCCGACAGCTCCAAGGCGCCAGGCTACCGCTGTGCCCCCCAGAAGATGGCAGCACCCAGCCCCATTGGTGAGAAGTGGTTGCCACCCCAACATTCAGTTAGTGAGAAATTAGTTGGTAATACTGTGCCGTATTACTATAAAAATATAATTTCACACATTCCGATACACTACATTGTGTCCCCAGTAGCATTTCAGAACATTTCACAGTTGGCACTTTCAGTATACTCATGTACTGAAAATATCCATCCATAACATCAGCACTTTGGATTAATCTAGAATATTCCCAATAGATCATAGTAGTTGTGCATCCATTACTGAGAGTACAGTTACATTATTTCATGTATTAGACAGCACACTGAAGGTGTGGTCTGCCTTGTGTGTCGCCGCAGGAATGCACCCAGTGGATCCCACGGGCCCCTCGGGCATGTCCTCGTCCACGGCGCTCACCAGCTTCACCACGAGCATCACGGGCAGCCCCGTGTTTCTGCAGGGCTCGGCCCCAGTTGGCACCCCCTCCTTCAGCCGCCAGCACTTCTCCCCCCTCCCCTGGGGCGCCTCGTCCTCCTGCAAGAGAATAAGAGGCAAGGGCATCCATCCATCCATCCATCATTCCATCTATCCATCCATTTGTCCATCCATCCATCCATCCATCATTAATCTTCCTAATGGAACAGAAGTGCAGAAATGGGCCTCTCAAAGTGCCTGTAATGGCTGCTCTAGATGACAGTGAATCATGCTGTGTGTCTTTATCTTCCATTAGGTGAGTCTCCAGTGCCCTCTGTGACCTCGGGCGCCTCATCTCCTCTCTGCACGGCTGCCGTGATGCCGCAAATCCAAGCCAAGGCCAACAGTAGTGCCAGCCAACAGGACCGCAAGGTACCCCCTCCCATTGGCACAGAGCGCCTGGCCCGCATACGACAGACTGGCTCAGTCAACCATACCATCCTGCCCGCCAGCTACACGCCCAATGTAGGGCAGGGAGGCATCTGGTCCTTTGGTGTGGGAAGCGCCGCTGGTGAGTTCATAGAAAAAAAGAGATTGATAGACTGGTACTCGCTGTGGCATTATCAACCCCTAACATCATTATCAAACATTTTGGCTTTGATACAGTTAAAAGTAAGCCTGGCTTTCATGATGCATTACCTTGGCCTAAGATTGAGCTTGCACTGGCTCCTTGGTGGTCATGTAGCACTTCTCTTAGGTGCAAACAAATTTAGATCAAAATGTCTCTTGGTTTCACTTTTGGGTGTTAAGCCCACCTCTATTGTGTCAGAGGAAAAAGCCTGTTTTTTAATTGGTTCACTTGGTAGCCATTGTCATATTGTTGTCAAGTTGGTTTACTCCGGGGAAAAGTCTGTATACCGATTCTAAGAGCACATACTGTCTTGCCAATGTGCTTGCCTTCACCACACTGTAGCTTCAGTTCATCGACATGTTACTTTCCCCTTTGCCCGTCTTTGTCAGCCTGTTCATTCAGTCAGGGTCTTTGGTATTCGATTGAATAAGTGGTTTATACTGATGTGGCCTCTCCCCTGATGTGTCCCCTTCGGCAGAGCCCATGACTGGGTGGTCGCAGCCACTGATGGGAGGGCACATGATGCCCCAGCAGCTGGTCGACCAGTCAACCTTCTCTCAGCACCAGGCCATGGAGCGTGACGACACAGGCATTGTGGCCCCATCCAACACCTTCCACCAGCCCGTGCCCACCAACTACATGGATTTCCCCAAGGTCTCACTGCACAGATGCCTTCCTACTAGTAGAAAGAATTTGGTAGAATTTATTAGGAAAAATTTGGTATACATTAATAGACGGACCCTGTTCGTCATTGTTTTTGACTAGTTACTCTTTTGTTGGATGTTTGTCTAGGGTCTGCCCATGTCTGTGTATGGCAACACGATGATGCCCCCTCACCCCCAGCTGGCAGAAGCCCCAGGAGCCACCATGTACAATGGTCTGCATGCTGCCGACCCAGCGTGGAATCCAATCCTGAAAATGGTTCCCAACTCAGCTGAGAACTCCGATCCTCAGCAGGTAGGAGAGGTGGACCGACAGAGCTTGGTTTGATGAAGCAATCGTTGCTTTCTTACAATGGACATTCCTTACTGTAGAATTTGATGTAGATAAGCTGCGGCAAAAAGCATATCTGTCCTGTGACATCAGTGACTAACCACGTTGGTTTTAATACAAACATATTACTCTTTCTGTTAGACACAAGTTATTGATTTGCTTTCTTTCTTTGTAGCCCATTTTATTTGATACTGTCTTTCGTTTTTTACGGGGTGCCATTTTCCTGATAATATCTTGTCTTTGCAGGTCTGGACTGGGACCTGGGCTCCTCATGTTGGAAGTGTACACCTGAATCATGTCAACTAAACAAAAACCTAGCTGGTAAATAGTAGGACCAGTGAGAAGAGAAGTAGGAAAAAGGCAATGAAATTAGAAAAAAAAAAGGATTTACACAGCGACAGACTTTAACCTAAGCGTATCCCCAAATTACAAAATTATACTTTACAATTGACTTAGACATCTTTTTAATGTGCCTGACTGAGAGACAGAAAGAATAAAAGAAGAAAAAGAAAAAAATCTCTGGTGTGTGCTTTAAAGCATTTACTTTTGAACAAACAAACTGCCTGTTTAACAGGATGCATTCTCTGCATAGTATAGCCATTTTGACATAAGAAGCCCACGTGTAGAGGGGGCTGGAGCGCTCGGTCTGTGCACTATTTATACCCAGCCATGACCTAGATGATTACTCACGGAGAGAAATCAAACCTTTAGAGAGGTAAATACATGTATAATTGTTTACATACTGAAAAAAGGGTTAAAAAATGAGAGTAAATTTCATGTCGTATAGTGGCTCTACTTTATGTAGCCTGTATTAATGTGAAATATTTACCTTAATATTCAATAAAGATGTTCATTAAGATATTCAGTAAAAAACATATATCTATCGTGTACTTTGCTTGTTATTAATTTTTGTGGGGGGGGGGGGGGGGGGGGGGGGGGGGGGGGGGGCATGGTATCAGTCATTGTCGGAGTTTAGTGTAACAGACCCACCAGGATTCGGTTTTAAAGACTTGGTAACGTGTCTGTATTTATATACGCTTGAGGGTAACAGGTGGGTAACTTACGTGAGGTGATAGTCCTGACTGACTGATATACGAAACTTCTGATACAGAGTACTTTTAACCTTGACTGTGACTGATACTAAGTAAACGGGAAGTCAATTGCCTGATAGCAACGCAGTTCCACACTTGCCTACTGTCTAAAACCACCTTCTTCCTTCGTAAAGTAAAACTTTTAGTAGTACAACAAGTAGTCTACTGACTTGACTTCCTCAAGTAAAAACATAAAGGTCGTAATGTACTTAATGTATCTAGAACAATTTTAATGATCGTGTTCGTAAAGGAAGCCAAATATAGGCCCAAGTCATGTGGCAGATTGATTCAAGACATCAAGTCGAAAGCCTTTGGTTTAATATACAATAGAAGAAGCCGGTGTAACACCGGCTAAGGGACAGTTGACACTGTTTCGCTATGTTGTAAAATAGGAAAGTTACCAAGATGTCAAACATTTGTCTCCGATTGAATATGCGCGCGCGCGCACACACACGCGCGCACACACACACACACATTGCATGTGTGTACATTTATGTGATTTAATTCACGGGGTCAAGATAAGAATTACCAACATCAGGTGGTGACTTGAAACTGGTGTGGAAGTACAAGGATGTTTACATATTCGATTTAAGCATACTAAACATTGATCTCACTCGCCACATGATTGCAACATCCGACATAGCCCCGCCCCTTTCAACTGTTTTCGTATATTTCTGCACGCGGTCTCATCTTGGCACACTACGGGGTCGTGCACACGGAGCAGTGTTAACCTGCCATGATAGTTTAAGGCAGTTCTTGAGTTCAAGGCATTTTTTGTCGTAGGGTTTACTTATGGTAAAGAAAGACATTTATCCATAACACCAACGACGTTCTTTTTACGTTTTCATCATATCTCAAAAAATGTTCTCCAACGGCACCATCGTCTCAAGCTGTCCTATTCCAAGTCGTGTTGTTCCTCCAGAATGCTGGACTGAGTTGCCTGAATCTTTGGGACAGACTCCCGGAGGAACTCTCTTCTCCACGACCCCCGGGGGTATGCTTGACTAAATCCACCAACAGTGAGATTTAATAGTACACTGGTTTGATAACATTATCTTCAAAAACGCAACGGGTATATTCAGACTTGCGACGATCTGCTCGTAAGGGCTAACATTAGTTCTTTGCAGGTAGCGTAAAGCTTAGCCAAACTGTTGGATTTATAAAAGCACATCTCTGATAAACTTACAAACTCAAACTGAACAAAAAGAAAAATGCCTATTGTAGCGTCTGTGTTTCATCAGAACGTAGCTATGTAGCCAAGCTAGTTTCACTTCAGACATTTAGGGACGTTTTTTTATTGTCACATCCTGTTTCACTCGTACAGCCTCACCTGTCAAATCCAGTAATGTTTGTCATGTACTTGCAGATTTTCTGATGTTAAAATGTGGTCCAGTTACTTTAATGTAAATTAATGCATATTTTTAAGGATATTATTTAAAAATAGATTTGACGTTTAGGCTAGCATGTCACCTGATCAAATATTCTCATGTTTAGTCAACAGTGGTACACACATTCATTTTGTTTGCATGATTGTTAGGTAATGTAGGTCTACTCACAGATTAAACAATTCCCAACAGGAAGCAGAATTATATATGACCGGAAGTTCCTGCTGCACTGTAGGAACTCTCCACTGGCACGTACCCCGCCCTCTTGTTTACCTCAGATTCCAGGAGTTACCATGCCACTGCAGCGGAACCCCATGGGCAAACTGGAAGAACAGGATGAGAGCGGCAAAGCCCTTGCAGGTAAGACTGCCTCTACCTTCCCATCCAGCAGCAGTCTTTGGAGCACATGAACACCTGACTGCTCTCCCACATGCAGACACAGAGTGTGAGTGTGAGGATGATTTGTGTGTGCACAGGAGAAAGTGTTGTCAACAGCCTGTGGCAGAAACCTGATTTGTGCCAAGATGTTCTGACAGCCTTTAGTTGAGCAGTTGTAGGGGAAAGGTTGGTGTTCAGGATATTTTGTGGTTAATTTACTGCAGTTTTGCAGTTGTAAAAAATGCACTTCTTACCTGTGTATTTTATTTGAAAGTCAGTAACAATGACTTAGAAGTCATATGAGTGGTCATACGACTGGCAGGTTTTCAAGGTTGAATGAGAAATCAGCGAGAAAGGTAAACAGAGATACACCTGTTTTTCTGTTTTGGCAAAGCTCCCATTTCTCACATCATAGGGAATGACTCACATGGCAGAGGATTTGTTTTGTGTGTGTTTTTTTTTTTTTTTTGAAGGACGGCCTCAGTGACCCTATGGAAAGTTCGGAGAGCCATAACGTTCTTTTCCTTTCCTTTCTGCAGCTGATGACAACCAGTTTGTGATGGACATGTGAGCTGCTGGCCAGACTGTTTCCATGGAGATAGCATGAGTTGTTTGACCACTGAGAGGATTCTTTATATATATATATATCCCTATATATATATAGCCTCTTTTTTGGAATTCAGTTGACTTTGTGACAAACTTCTGATTCCTGCAGACAAAACACAGCGAGATTAATTAATATGAAATCTGCATTGAAATGTGGATTTTAGTTAATGATTCAAACCAGTTTTTTGTAAACTGGTTGAATTTTCATCTTTAAGATGGAAATTGTAATACTGTGGCTTAAAAGGGGTTTTGATCTTGATGCTTCAACCTGGGACTAGCTGCAACCGTTTCTTGAAATGTCAACTTACAACTATCAGGTTTGAAGCAGTTGCGGGTTTACAATGCAATATTATGTGAACCACAGTAAAGAGAACAAGATCTGCTCCAGTTTTCTTTGTTACGAGGGCTTTTACATCCTGTTACTCTTGATTTTGGAAGATCATATTTGTATATTGGGTAATAAAAGTTGAAATAATAAAATCCAGTGATGATGATGTTTTAGTTTATTCCAGAACTTATTAATGTTATTGCCAATTGTAATTATTTTTAATTCGGCACACAAACCAATATACAAGAAACGATAAAATTTCACTGAACGTGTGAACAACCAAGGTACAAAATGCTTTTTAAAAAAAACCTTTTTAACTGATTTAAGTTATTGTGTATGAAAGAAAAGAATATGAGCATAACCTTTAGCTTCCCATGACATGTTTTGAAAACCTTCCAGAAGTGATGGATCACGTAAGTGTTCAGCATGCTCTGTCAAATATTTGCAGAGGCCACTGTAGGCACAGGATTCCTCACAGAGGTACAACACAAGACTCTTGCTGTTCAGAAATCCGTGATAAAAATCTACTATATGAGATACTAGGTTACTGTACAGTATTGTATAACTACAATACATTGATGTCTTATGAGAGGTAAAATAGCTTCTTCTGTTAATGTTTAAGAAACCCCTTTCACTGTTTGCATTTTCACCTGTTCTGTCTGTCTCTCTATGTTGACCTTACTATGGCTGCACATGTGAGCATGCTCCACCAAATGCATATGGCAAACCTCTCACTAGATGAGTACATTGTAGCAACATATATTTAATTTAATATAAACAAACATACAAATCTGTCTTATTTGATAGGAATTTAAAAGACTAATTAATACTGCAGAGTAACTATGGGGTAAATATTTCACAATTTATCGCTGACTGCGGCCTGTCAGGACGGTGAAATAAACCCCAGTAGTGAGTTGGCCATGCTCTTGTTTGGCATGATTTAGTATCAACTGTTGGCCCTGCGCAAAATAACTTAGAAGGAAACACCCGTTTAACAACAACACATTTGGTGGCTCAATGTTGAATGCTGATAAACCACACACCATCCCAGAATGTTACTGGGCAGTGATGATAGAGGGCGATTGCCGATATGAGCACAAAGTTTGGAGTGGGTTATTTACTGCCAGTAAATGATTCTTCCACTTTAATGGAGCAGACATAAAAGATATTCGTTTTCGTTTTTATTCTGTTGTAGATTATATATTAAATATGATTTTAAAATTATTTTATACCATGATCACTTTGGAATTTGCATTTAGCACGCAGTAATACCTGCCCGTTTACGTTTAAGTTCTCTGTTAATACTTTGATGTGAATGCGCAAATGAAACGCAAATATTATTTGCATGAAGGACTGACTAAATTTGAGTAATCAGTTGTGATTCATCACATCACGGGGTTGTAAGAGTCTGCCGGGGAATATGCATGAATTTGCGGATCATGAGGTAAAGCAAAGTAGTGGTAACATTGAAATCGCTACAGATTACATTAATTCTATTCTGTTATGAAGTCTGGAAACATTTATGAGCAACGCTGACTGCAATCGGACGGCTGAACGGCATATTTCTATGCCAGTCGTGCATACCATACCCGAAGCAGTGACAAAAAGTAACGTGTTTTTCATATACCATACCTTCCTTCATTTAAACGTAAAACCTCTATCTTAGTTAGGTGTGCCATTAATTCAGTTTTGCTAACGTAACGTTAAGCGTTTCAACTTCGGCTCTAGTGTGCTTACAGTGAACTGTGCCTAAGTTACTCCGTGAAAGAGAAAAAAAAATGAATACTAGACTGTACGTTGAATTGGTATTATTTCCCTAATAATTATGTCGTTGGTGATTTTATCACAGTAGCCTACAATCAGTTGCTACAAAGAGACCATTTGGGACACTGGTGTGAGCTTGCGTAGAAACATTGCAGACGTGATGTTATCAAGAACACATTTGGATGTTAAAGTGGGGCGTTTGCTTGGGTCACCGAGTGATATTTTATGCCTTAAAATTATCATTTTTAGACCAGTCGATGAAATGTTGTTTAATATCCTATCACATTCAAAACGCGGAATAGCTGAAGCCATCCTCCCCTTAAATTGTCTAATTGAAGATGCAACCAAGCCAGAGGAAGTTTGCTGGCCATGCCAACCTAAATAAAACCTGTGATCCGTCAAAATATATGTTTTATTGATAAATGCACATGGGATGCACATTAAACTCAATTCGAGCATATTCAAGATAGAAATGTGTGAATACATTTTTATTAGCACCATATGCCAAACACAATAAAATTACTAATTATGAAAGACCTTTGTTTTGAAGTTGATCTGTCAGATTTCACCCGGAAGTTTTGGTGGCGCTTATTTTTCCACCATTTAGACTGCCCCTTGTACGTACTGAAAAACTCCGTTGCGCATTAGAAATAACGTTATATTCTAAACGTTTTTTTCTTGCGAAGGTATGAGAGTTTTCACTGTCGTAACATAGAAATGTCCGAGAAGGAAAGTGAACTTAGGATTCAGTTTACCCCTGGGCATGTGGAATTGATAAAGGTGAGCAATAGTTTATGATTTAGGTGATCACTGCACGTGCATGGTAGCTAGCTCATTCAAAATGAATGAACGCTATTAGACTTAGACGTTAATTATATAATCGAATATTGGCGTGACATCCTATATATTTAAACTGCCTTTATGAAGAGTGTGGAATTGAGCTTGCAAATGGCATTGGCAGCATATAGTTGATGCTTTAAAATAGTGGGGGGACCTCAATAACGTTACCCAAGGCAAACGCAGTGATCACGAGAGGGTCACTCTGGCTGCAATGATATACAACCCCTGAGCTATAGCTCAGTGTAGAAATGTCATAAAGAACTCCCGGTAGTATGTGTATTATTTGGGTGTTATGTAATGGTTTTATTTGTGGTGCAGTATCACAGGTTGTTGTGATGCTGCATCATGCTATTCCCCCCACCAATTAGGCTGTCATATGACGGCTACAACTGTGGACAGCATTCATATCCATTAATGTTGATTTTTCTTATCAGTTCAAAACCTGCATGAATCTAGATCACAATTTATTTCTTTCTGACTAAATAGGTTATCCCAGATTATACATCACAGATTGGCAAATGGCAGAGCCTGTGAGTTTCTGTTCTTACATAATAGTATTATCAGTGTTTCCATGGACGGGTAAATTGGTTTAGATAACCATTAATCTTAATCCAGGTTTGCTTATTCAGGTAATTTAAGTACATGAAGTATCGTGTACAGAGAAATGATGCAGTTTGCAATAGTATACAACTTTGAAGTTTAAACTTTGAAGTATCTGAAAGCACAGGTGTGTGTGTGAAATGATGCTTGTTCTCTCGACAGGAGAATGTGGCCATCCCATACAGACGTGTACTCATAACGGGTGCCACGGGCCTGCTAGGACGAGCTGTATATAAAGAGTTTCAGAACAATGCCTGGGATGCTTTAGGCACTGGCTATACAAGGGCACGGCCTCGTTTTCTTAAGTGCAACTTGCTAGATGAGGAGGCCTTGCGGTCAGTAATCCAACAGTTTCAGGTAAGTCTATGCTATGTTACAAGGCCCCACATGTCATGCCACAAATATATGGTAGAAAACCCGTACATAGACAGTATCACTTTTGATGTTCATACTGTGTATATATATATTTTTTTTTATATTCAGCCCCATGTGATTGTGCACTGTGCAGCAGAAAGGAGGCCAGATGTGGTGGAACGTCACACTGAAGCTGCCCTGAACCTCAATGTCCACTCATCGGCCACTCTGGCTAAAGAGGCAGGTCGGTGGAGACAGATTTGGGAATAGTGGCTTGCAGGGCTACACAATAACTCATTGAAAAACCGAGATGTTGATTTACACCTACATGCGTTCTCATTTTCCAGTGGCCACATATTGCTGTATTTTATTGACTAGTCGAACTTTGTAGTGTAGTAGCACACTGGGACTTCACTTTTTTTAAACAGTGCAGTGATGATTTGAGTGCAAGACAGGTTAGGACACATCATGTGTCAAGGCCCGCGGGCCGAAAGAATTATCTAAGGCCCCGGGGATGGTCCTTGGTCTGAAGACCTTTTAAGACACTGGTCTATCGATATGTACTGGCAAGTTGCTGGCTATTTCTTATGTCTTTATCAGGGCTTTGAACTAGATTTTTTCCCCAACTGGTTCGTTCTGAACAGAAACAGTATTTTAATTTTTCCGGTTTTCAGTTCAACCTTTAAAGTTGATGTTCCTGAACCGGTTAGAACAAAATTAAGTTCCTGAACTGGTTATTAACGTTCCTTGTCAGCTGTGGGACAAAAACATAGGCTGATCATCATGACTTTAAAATGGTCTTATTATTTCTCAATCTTCATTAAACATTAAAAGCACTATAGGCTACATTATGTTATCAGTATGACTAAGACACTTATAATTTTAATATTATACAAGAATTAAGACAAGGAAAATGTATGCCATGTTGTTATTGGCAAACTAGTTTAAGTGATATGGCAAGCTTCTCTGTATCATTTTTTCTATGGAATGAACGACCAGAAGTGAGCATCACCAATCATAGTACGCTTAGAAATAAAAAAAAGAAAAAGAACTGTTATTAACGGGTTACCATTATTTTCGGAATACTATTCTGATCGGGAACATAAAAACAGGTAAAGTTTCTGGTTTTGTTTCTGTTCCTAGCAAAACATCAAAAGCGGTATAATATACGGTACCGGTATTAGGTCTTGGTTTAATAGGTTATGTCCAGTTATTTTAAAATATGTTTTAATAAACATTTAACCAGACCGGCCCTCTGCTTATAGCAAATTTAGTTTTTTGTCCCTCTGATGTATTTGACTTTGACATCACTGGGTTAAATTGTGCTAAGGAGAGAAATAGACTACACCATGAATGACCCTACTACTAGTTCTCTGAGTGTATGTAAATCAACTACACACTCAATCCTACCTTGTGTTGTTTACATTGCTCACCTAATTTATCCTCACAAAGCTTGTCCATTTTACAAATCAGTGGTAATTAACTATTGAGTGCCTACCACTTGAGCTGTCGCCCCGGCTTAGAAACTAAAAAATGAACACGTCCATTGTGACCATGAGTTGTGTATGTTCTGTTGCTGTGTCTTGCAGTGGGGATCTTCCTTATCTACATCAGCACTGATTATGTATTTGATGGCCGTAACCCTCCGTATGGGGAGAATGATGCCCCCAACCCCTTAAACCTCTATGGCAAATCCAAGCTGGAGGGAGAATGGGAAGTGCTGAGACATAACCCAGGTCTGTTTACGAGTTAAACTGTTTTCTCATCAACCAGATCCAAACAGCCCTCGGTTGAATGCTTATGGCCATTTTTCTTGTACACGATTAAAGACTAGAAGAAAAAGAAAACCTAAAATGTTTTTTTTTTTACCTAATCTAAAACCATTAATCAAAGTTTGTAATTGTTCAGTGTGTAATGTAGATACAGGGTACAGGGTTCTTGCAGGTTTCAGTTAGTTGAATTTAAGACCTTTTTAAGACTTTTTTAGACCATTATGTTAGAAAATTAAGACCAACACAACACATTGATCGAAACATTCATATGATCCCAGATATTCTCAAAACATTTCATTTTTATTGATGAACAAGCTGGCAAGCTGGTGTTTATCAGCTTTGGCATGGGACACCAGTGCCTTTACGCCCAATGTCGCTAGCTGTAGATTCTTCGTGCATATTTTGCAGCGAGCTTCATGTTTATTGCCGGGGACAGCTTGTAACCAGCTGCGAAACTCGCTGTTATCAAGCCAGGTCTTGTTAAATATACACTTGCCTATGTTCTTATCAACTGTCTCTGAAAACTCCACTGTCGACGAGAAGCATCTGCATCCAACTCCATGTGCGACGTCACTGTTACTCTACACCTGTTTGAATAATGAGCTCTTGCCCGTGATTTTAGACAAACATCACCTTTTTTTGGATTTGTTTTTTTTTTTCAGCGAACAATGCTTAAATGAACGGAGGAATTCATTTTAAGACTTGGGTCAATTAAAGTTAAGACCTAGGCTTGCGTTTTTTAGACTTTTTAAGGCCTTAAATTTCACTTTTTGAATTTTAGACTTTTTAAGACCCCGCGGGAACCCTGTATGTATGTTCCCAACTACTCATATGTAAAGGCTTAATAACATTTTTCAGTGGTGCCTGGCCAGCAAGTCATGGTTTGCCTGCACTGTAAATGTTTTATCCCTTGCCTGTGCTAGGGGCCGCCATCTTGCGAGTGCCCATCCTGTACGGTGAGGTGGAGCGCGTGGACGAGAGCGCGGTCACTGTGCTGTGGGACCGTGTGCAGGAGGGCGCAGACAGCTGCACCATCGACCACTGCCAGCAGCGCTTCCCCACCTACAGCAACGACGTGGCCCGTGTCTGCCGTCTCATGGCTGAGAGGAGGCTGCAGGTGAGTGGGCTTCACACACCTGGAGCGAGAGTTGCCCTCTAGCAGTAGCTCCCAGCTCTTTTTAATCCATTGCTGCATATAAACAAATTTATTATCCAATTATGGAAATTTAAGTTCCCTTTCTGTTTCACTTGCATCTTTTTTTCTGGAATAATGTATTGTAAATAAAACGTTTGTTTCTTGTTCCCAAGGAGCCTTCATTGCAAGGTATCTTCCATTATTCGGGAAAAGAGCAGATGACCAAATATGAGATTGCGTGTGCAATTGCAGATGCTTTTAATCTACCCAGCAGTCATCTCATACCGGTAAGAGTTTTTCACATTCCTCTGTAGGCATGTATGTCCTCAAGCGCTTCTCTCTGACAAAGAAAACTTCCCACTCACCAGTTAGTTGGTTGACATGGGCAGTTTCATTGCAACTAACAAGCGCCAAGCTCTGGATTTTGTTTGTAAAGAGCTGTTTTTGCCATACCGGTCCAGTAGAGGGAGGTGTTGATCAATTCTCCTCTAATTATTTGCAAAACACAAAATCCAGTAAGTGATCTTACACAGTTCATAAACAGTTTACACTGGTTATTACATTGAGACAACGTCTCTCCATGTCCTGCTTGCTCTTAATTCTTTCCTTATTCTGCAAAAATACATTTTTGAAACACAGACTCTGAGAGCAAACCAATAGGCTCTTTCAATCCCTGTCACAGAGCTATCCATGGGCAGATTCAACAACAGACAGCTGCATTAATTCTATCAATTTTTAAAAGAGGTAAATGGAAGGGCCAGAGTGCAGACATATGGAACATCACTGTATGCACAATAGGAAAGCACAAACACATTCTTACCAACACTCATTAACATTTCCTTTGACACTATGGCCTTTGCCACTGCATGTCTACTTTAACTTAAGTAAATAAATGACCCATGACTGAACCTGTCAGCGTGGCCTACAGTTTCCATCAATAGCTGGGTTTTTAAGTAACTTATTAATGAATTTACGTTATGCAGATTAAGAAACATTTGCAAAGCCGAATATGAATAAGGCTTAATTAAAGTATTAAAGTATACAGAAACCATTTCACTACCTAAAAATCACATTGATTCCATTTCAACCCATAGACATTGAGTCAGTTTATGACACGTAAAAGTGGTTTGTGTGTTTGTGCATAATCACACTGCCCTGGAATTTGCATACTATCTCAAATTTGGTTGTGTTCGGAAAAAAAACATGCAAATACTCAATCTGTGTCTGAATAGAAGTGTCCATCTGTGCCTGAGATACACATGACTATTGTACAATCGCCACCGTGTTGTAAGTTTATACATGACCTTTGAAACACAACCCTTTGGACTTGAAGACTTGTTTGTGACTTTTGGCCTGAAATTAAGATGCTTATCAAAGGTGGTTATCAAAGCACTAAATTGATTACCTTGCAACTATAATGAATTGAAATGTGAATTGCGACAGAGACTAGACACAACAGCAAGGTCCTCCATGTTTACAAAGTTAGTGCTTTTAGCTTGATGATTATGTGCCTGCGGCAATACACTCTGTCTGGGGATTAACTGTGTTTGGGGGGGTGTGTGTTTTCTCCAGCTGACAGAACAGCCTGCAGGTGCCGGGGCGCAGCGGCCCCAGAACGCTCAGCTCGAATGCTCTCGGTTGGAGCTGCTGGGTCTGAGTGTGGAGCCCACCCCCTTCAAGACGGCCATCCGGGACGTGCTCTGGCCCTTCCTCCAGGACAAGCGCTGCAGGCAGACCGCCTTCCACTGAGGAAGCACCCCACACGCCAGAAAGAAAATGCATTCCTAAAACAGTAGTGATGAGGAATAGTTTTAGCTGAGGTTACCAGTTCAGTGAGTGTTTACTTTGCACAGTTACTTGCCCCCCAAAAAACCCTGTAAAAAACAGATACACACTCGGCTTACTTTGGACCGTTTTATGTTTCTGTCCGGGACATAATATTGATAGTCATTGCGATTTGGGGATCACGACAACAGCCGTTTTATTTAATCAGATCTTTGTTTGCAAATATTGGCTTTTGGTGTGGGTATGCCAGTTCAAAAATACTCTCATCATGAATTCATTGTTTCTGTGAGATGCAGACTTCTCTAGCCTCTAGGTTGATGTTATGATGAAGGTTTGAACTGTTATCTCAACACTTGAGTACAATAGTTGAGGGATGGTGTGTTGACTTTCCTGAAGGAACATTTGATGACTACTATAATGTATTACATTTGGGGGTTGATCCATTTTCGGAGCACTGTTTTCTCACTTTGGTGTGCAACAATCACCAATTATGTATAAGATTTAAATACTTTTATTTGTTTGACATATAGCTATGAATGCTTAAATAAAAAAAATATATATTGAAATGTATTGTTCTCTACACGTTTACATGAATATGAACTTGTTGTGTGGCATGGTTTAATTGTATTTTGTGAATGAGGATGTCTAATGTTTCAACTGGTGTTCTCAGTTCCGAATGTGTTCGAGATTTTCACTAGGCCTATACAAGATGGTCTGGAAAAATAAGCTATTTATTACTAACAGAAATGGGCTCCTACGCTGTTTTAAACAACACTATACCACAAAAAACTACGTCTGTGAAAATGAAATAGTACGATTGCCTGGAAATGGAGTACACAGCTCACACACAGTACACTTAAGAACTCATGACGTATCTTTAGCCCTTGTCAAGTGCGAGTCACCTGATCATCTGTTGGAGAATTTCGCGTAGTGAACAGCTGACTTGATTATTCTGAAGGACTATAGACAAGTTGGATTTACCAAGGCCTGCGGTTGACAGAAATCAGGCCCGGCGATTTACGGATTAATACTGAACCGTCCCGAGAGGATCTAACTAAAAACCTTAACGGTATCTCAAAGAAACTTGAGCAGCGGTCTAGAAGCGTCCTATTTAGGTGAAGTAAGTAACCTGATACCTTTTAGTCGCAGTCGTTGTCGACTAATTACTTGAAAAGTATGATTTTTTTTTAACCCTTTAAGAGTATGTTAACTTTTTTATTGAGCTTAAGTTTGTTCAGTTGAAGTTCCCATCAAATTCAGAAAGGTTTGCTTACCGAGTTTATAAGAATTTTCCCACGCATGATGTCGGTGATATTAAATATATTCCTAAAGTCCTCTGTGGTTTATTTTGAAGAAGTAATAGAGTTAACAAAAGTAACGTAAACCAACAATCTTTATAAACGGGTGTGGTAGTCATAAGAGAAAGGCTAATTGTTCTCGTCAACAATGATCGTTTTAGTTTACGGAGGTTGTCACGTGCTCTCCTCTTGCGAGCTTGTGCATCATTTCGTGAGCATGCATGAGGAGGATTAGTTTATACACATTTTAAAACATTTTTGACATCTGATCTATGTAACCATTTGTGGCCATTGTTTGCTCAAGTCACTGAGAAGACAAAAACGTCTTTCGGAGAAGCACTTCCTTGGTCGTTTATCTGTAGGCCAGAACTTTTGGTCGAATTCCTTCCTGCGTATTTAAAATGGAAAACTAAACAAATAGTTTCACAATTCACATGTGAAAGCCACCAAGATTCCATCGTTTAGCCTCCCTGTAACGTTAGTTTAAAAAGTGTGCTGCTTGCGCACACGTCACGTAGAGTGATTTAAAAACGTGAAAATACCTTGGCAATCACACGCTTATGCTTCATTATATTCTGCTTTGCCCAACAGGTAAGCTCAGTTACAGCCTGTAAATGAATTACGAACAGCCACCTCCCTACGCTGGCCCTGGTCCTGGTTACACAGGACCCACTGCTCCAGGCTACCCTGCATATCCTCCTCAGGGGTATCAGGGCCAGTACCAGGGTCAAGGGTACCCATTCCCTGCAGATGGGACCCACCCAGCTTACCCCGCTTATCAGCCTGGGCCCCCAGGGGCTTACCCTGCGCAGCCAGGCTACCAGGCATACCCGGGTGCCCCACAACCTCAGTATGGGTGGCAGGAAGGCCAACCTGGAGCAATGTATGGCGAGGCCCCAAAACAAACAGGTAAGTGATTTGACTGCATCTTCTCCACAGTATCATACATTTGTTTAATGGCTCACTGTGCTAACAATAGATGGCACAGCCTCTGACAACAATATGTATTTCCTATGCTATCGTATTGTCACCTTTCTTCAAAGTCATACTGTGATAACAAAGGACACCTCTGATTAGAGATAAACATGTGACCGGCAGTCTATATTGCTGCAGACTGGTTTCAAACAGAGTAATCTAATCTTGTTTTCAGACAGTGAGCTCATTCTTAATTATGTGTCAGAAAGTAAACTAAAATTTCAGAGTTGTTTATGTCATGTAGGCTGCTGTACATCCTCACACAACCACAGACCAAACCTTTTCTTCAGATCCTATCCCAGTAATGTATCTAAAGCTTGTATGGAGGTTTCTGTTCGACAGCTCTGTTCCAAATGTATTCACTACAAACGACTCTTCTTTAGCACTCCTCCCCCTGCCGTTGTGTCTGGGGTTCACGCATCTGTGTCAATTGCTGTTTATGAACTTTAACCTTTAACTCTTGACCCTTTGACATATGCCCCCATCCCTGTCTCCCCTCAGTGTATGTGGTGGAGCAGCAGCAGCAGCGGCCAGCTGATACCGGGGCAGAGCAGGCCTGTCTGACCGCCTGCTGGACAGCCCTTTGTTGCTGTTGCCTATGGGACATGATGACCTGACCACAAACCACCCAACCAAAATCTCTTCAGAGGAGCCCAAGAGATAAAATGATGAAAAGCTTGAAGATGTTTGTTGTCTGAATGTTTTTGGTATGACATGGTCTTTAGCTACAGGTGACTGTGTAAAATCCTTTATAAATTATTTGTTTAAGCTGCTTTTAAAATAGAATATCGTTTTATATCATATTAAAGATTTAACAAAGTCTTGCCTAGTAACTGTTCCTGTGATGATTGTTCTGGATTTAATCAGATGTGATATTTATAAAAACCTTTAAAAGCATTGCACGTTAGTGGTAACTTAAGGTATCTTTAGTTAAATAGTTCTTTACATATTTAATACAGAGTACTAGACATACAAATGCTGTCAAAAATGACCTACAGCTACCAGGGGTGCATCCAAATCCCTGACCAAACACACCTGCAGATTTACATAAACAAGGCGTAGTATACAAGCAGTGGCTCCATATTATGCCTTAAAATGGTGCCTTAAAATAATAGGCCATTGTGTGTTACCATTGCATTAAGCACAACTTTGTGCCATACTATGTCACCAATGTCACCAATGTCACCAGTGTCCTATGACAGTTTGTGTTGGTTTTCATGTTTTTTTTTTTTTTTTTTCTGTCACATCTGATTTGACCACAAATAAATGTGCCCCACCCACTGACTGTCTGGGCCTCAGTAACACTCTTCACTTCATAAGGGACATGCTAGTGGATACTACTCATAGGGCACACGTGTGTTCCTCACACTGGGTTGAGACACTTGCGCCCTAGTAACAAGTACAGCCCACTTTAGTATGTGTGAGAGATTTGATGTGGATTAAACTGTCACCTAACTACTTATACTTGACATTTGTGCAACAAGCCAATCACAAAATACTTTACAGAAAAGTAAGAAGTTAGTTGCTCAGTATTGACCGTGAAAAAGGCATACTGTATTTATTCTGAATGGAAATTATCAATGCTTGTTTAAGGAAACTAGGCCCCTCTGAAAAGTAGTTTCAAAAAAGCTGGATGGCCCCTCCCCCATACCTGCAGTATACTGAATCAGTGTAAGCCTACCCCTGACTGCCGTATGCTATTTAAAGTTGCCCACTGATCGGACTTTCTCACGCTTTACAGGAAGATTCAGACCTACTCTACATAGGACCCTTTATCTAAGCAACACCCCCAGCATCATTTCAGTCAGATTTTATTTACTCAGGTGGCTCACAAATATCTAGTGTAAGCAGCTAGAACATGAGCTTGCATAATATAGGCCTCTGTGTGGGGACTGTGTGTAGTGCCTGGGGTCATGGTTAAAGGTTAAAGGAGTGTCGACAGCTGTGGAAAGGGAGAAAATGGAGTCAAATGTGAGGTTGAAAATCGAACCGTTTATTCTGTTAAAACTGACATCCTTTCTCCTTGTATTGTGTTTTCCTGAACATAGAGTGGCTCTTTTCAGCTAAAACGAAGAATGGGGGAGGGGGGGGGGGGCAGGAACAATACTTCAAAGTGTGAAAGTATTAAAAACAATGCTTGGGGGTATTTCAATTATTAAATTAATGGTCAAAGCAGTTCCTTCTATGACATTTCACAACACACCACAAAAGCCACTTCCTTCTTGAAGAAATGTACAACTCTGAGATCTGCGCAATGCTCTACAGTGCTAAACAAATGTTAGTGTTTTACACGGACACTCAATATGTGTTTCACAGTTTCAAAAGACTTAATTTTTGAAGTATAAACAATGGCGACAACACAGACGTTTTTCACCCAACATCTCCCTTAGCTATAAAAAAACATACTCTTTTTACATATTTTACATTAAAAAAACAAACAAAAATAAAACAAAAACATTGACTCTCACGGCACTCAGAGTGCCGTTGATCACAGCCATCTCTGATGAAACGTGTGACTTCCTCATGATTGTCATATAGTGCAAATACAAAGGGGGAAATCAAGTTTCCTCATTCATATACAGTTCTACTCAACAGACATTACCTTTAAAATCTGTTTCTGGGTGACACAGCCATGTCTGTATGTACGGCCTGAAATCAGCTTTAACTTCCTTGTAAGGTCCATCACAAAAAGGTGTTTGCTCTTCTGGAGCACACAGACATTTAAAGGATTTTTAAAATATATTCCTCAGATGGAAGTTCATAAGAATGTTTGTGGGATGGCTGGGGCATCCATCATTTCATGAATGTGCTGGTTTTTCAGTCACTAATGTTAAGCCCACCCAAACAATGAGTGGAAACATTATTTACTTAAAAGACTTTTAATTGGCAAGAAAACAAATGTCTTTTTGTTTGTTTTTGTTTTTATGGATGCTTTTGGAAATGCATGATCCAAACTGGCCTAATTGAATGCAAATGTGGTTCTGCCAGTGCTCAGAGCTTCCCTTGAATCCTGTTAGTCCTACAGACATTTGTCCCATGGAGGCACGTGCCTGGTCCAGAGGTGGCATGTGAGAGCGCGTGTCAGCGTGCCATTGTTCTGTTACCTCTTCCCCATCTCTGTCTGCTTGAGGAACTGGATGTTGGTGCTGCTGTCGGCCAGCTGCGGGTACTGCTCCACAGGCAGCACGTAGTAGCCGTCGTAGCCGGGCACCTTCCCCACGGCCAGCAGCTGCTGCTTCTCGCCGTCGCTCCAGGCGCGTTCGCCGCGCCTCCCCTCCTGCGCTTGACGCAGCTCGTGCGCCCAGGCCCCCGCCAGCGCCCTCTGGTGGGCCTGCTCCAGCAGCCGCGCCCGCTCCTTGTCCAGCGTCTCGGCCGTCAGGCCGTAGCGCACGCTGAACGCCAGCGCGGCCGTGTGCAGCTCCACGGTGACGCCGCGGCGCGAGCGCCCGCTCACCGTTACGTTGACACCGCTCTCCAGCACCTTGCGACCACTGGTCACACCCAGCGACTGCAGGTCGCCGTCGGCCAGACCCAGCTTCACAAAGAAGTGGCAGTCGCGGCCCTCGATAGTGTAGTGTGTGCCCTGCAGGTAGATGGCGTTGTTGAGCACCTGGGCGATCTTGCGGCTGTCCTCGCTGGCCATGCCCGAGACGCTTGCCAGCACGTGCCCGTCCTTGATGGCCATCATCATGCCGCGACCCACAATGGGCACCTTGGTCCCGAACCAGTAGCCTGGTCTGTCCTGCTTGGCTCTCCTGTCCTTGTTAAGCAGCCGCCCTTCCAGAGCCATGAAGGCCTGGTTGTGTCTCTCCGCTGCGTGCTGGACTCCGGTAATGAGCTGCAGGCAAGGCAGGGTTAAAGGTTAGCGATTAGTAACCATGGCGATGTGAGTCAGGACAGATACAGACTCGCTTGGAGTAATATTGTCTATGTCTGTTTCGTGCTGATTGAATTTTGCTAGCTCGTGTGCTTGCTGGTGCATAGCTGCATAATGGAATTTGAGGCTCACTTGTCAATGCCTCTGGCCTAATGCAGTGACAATGATCCCTGCTAGCACAGCAATAACAAGATAATCTCAACCTGAGTGCCATGCTATTTGCCTGATTCGCTTGTCCCACGTTTAGAGGGAATGGATTAATGCATGGGAAGGGAAAAATCCCCCCCCCCCCCCATGCTACCATTGAGTAATATGGCACTGTAGCTTACCCGGGAATGGTCACTATCCTGGCTGGCCAAAAGCTCATATGGAGGCTCTACAAAGTACATGGGGTGTCGGGGGAAGCCGGGGATGATGTTGCTGAGCTGAAAACCGAACATCACCAGCCAGCTCTTCACATCTGCACGATAAAGCAAATGTATGTAAAGCACATGACAGTGTACAGAGTAGTCAATGCACAGTAGTCATTACCCTCCAACAGCGAAACCCCACACCAGATGACACAATAAACAATAACTGTGTTCTATATAGATATAAATATGATTGGATGTATGTAAATATACAACAATACTTAGTAATGATATCAAGTATAAATAGTCTACTCACCAGTGACATAGTTTTTGACATCTATCATGTCACTGAGGGGGTTGTTGTTTTTAAACGCGTACAGGTTAAACGGCGCTGGCTCTTTGCCAATCTTGGGCCACAGCGTGTGATCAGGGGCAGTCCAGCGCCCTGCCAGCGCGTCAAAGTCTCTCTGAACAAAGTGCACCAGCTTGGTGAGCGGGTCGTAGAGGCCGCCGTGGAAGCCGATGGCCAGATGGAAGTCCGGGTTGGAATCGGAGTAGACCTCGCCGTACGCCGTGTACTGCAGCTGCTTGACCATCTGCCCATTGCTGCTGAAGACGGCCAGCGGCGTGCCGGTGTTGTCCGAGGCGATGTAGTACTCCTCGCCGCTGCTCACCTCCATTGCGAACAGGTGTCCCTGCAGGTCGTAGTAGAAGGTGGTGATCTCGCCCCCCGTGTGGTTGTAGATGTGCGTGACGCGGGCTGGGTAGTTGAGGTCGGCATAGAAGTACTGCTGGTGCTGTCCGGAGTCCGTCTTGCGGGAGACGCGCCGGCCCAGCCCGTCGTAGCGGTAGCGCACACTCCAGCCCTCCCCTGCCCCCCCTCCTGCCGCCCCGCGGCTGTAGGCGCGCTCCAGCAGCCCGTTGGAGTTGTAGTCGAACACGTCGGAGCCACGCTGTCGCAGCACGCCGTCCTCATCCAATCGGTACTGCATGTCGCCCAGGCGCGTCAGCCGGTCACGCAAGTCGTAGCGCAGGGGCAGCAGCCGGAAGCTGTTGCCCGGGTTCAGCAGGTGCAGGTTGCCGTTCAGGTCGTAGCTGTAGCGCCAGCTGAACCAGTCGCCCACCTTGACGGCCACCAGCTGCCCGTCGCCGTCGTACTCATAGCGGTACTGCGTGGTGTTGGCATACGCGCCAATCTTCAGCTCACGCTTGATGACGCGCCCCATGCTGTCGTACTGCACGGTCATCCAGTACATGAGCGAGCGGAAGATCTCGTACTGCACCTCTTTGATGCGCCCGTGAGCGTCAAAGTGCTTGCTGAGTGTCATGACAGCAGTGGTGATGATCTGGTTGATGTCGTAATAGATGATGCCAAACTTGCCGAAATGCTCCACCTTCCCCGAGATCTCATCATAGCGGTACAGATCGACCGGTAGTGGCGTGTCGCCGATGACAGGCTTGATGCTCGCCACCCTGAAACTGTTGTCGTGGTAGGTGTAGTCAAAACGGGCATTCACCATACCCTCCTCCGAGAAACGGTACATCTGTTTGTCCACCAGGGGGCCCAGTTTGCGGTATCGGATGGTGCACGAGAAGCCACCGCTCTGCAGGTTGACCATCTTCAGGACCCCGGCCGTGTCGTCGTAGCCGAACGTCACCGAGGTGCCGTCGTAAAGCACCTCTGACAGCTTGCCCAGCTTGCCGTACCTGTACAGCACGCGGCGGCCCGTGCCCAGATAGAAAGTGGCGCAGGGCCGTCCATCCTCGCTGAAGTCGTGGATGACCGACGCATTGCTCTCAGGGGGGTTGTAGGTGTTGCGGATGTAGCCGACGGACACGTGGGTGGACATGGTGTGTTTCGCCATGCTGGGCATGGTCACTGACGTGATGCGCCCAGAGGTGTCAAACTCAAATACATACTGCTTTTGGCTTTGTTGGAGAAGAAGCACCATTGACTGTAAAGAGAGGGAAGATAAGTAGAGAGACAGAGAGAGAGGTTCAACTACAATTAATACAAAACAATATTTGAGTACTATTAGATATCATGGGATATCACTTCTATGATATACAATATGAGGCCGTATCTAACATGCCAGGGCTTCATTTAGTGTGATTCTCTAGAAATGGACGGAAAATTACACTAAAACTGACTTTGTCCGGGTAGCTGAAGCTCCAGACTTTTCCGTCCACAAACGTGCGGGAGAGGATGCGTCCGAAGGTGTCGAAGTCCCTCTTCTCGCTCATGCTACCACGCTGCAGGCCCAGGAGCCGTCCGCTGGGGGCGTACGTGACGTTGACCAGTGCCAGGCTGCTGCTGGGGAGCCAGGTGGCCGGGCGGCCCTGCACGTCGTAGATGATGCGCAGCGTGAACTTGCGATGGTCGTCATAGATCTTCTCCGTGCGTGTGTTCCGGTCAAAGTCCACAGAGATGAGGTTTCTGTTGTGAGCCTGTTGAGGTGACACAAGTGAGTAGCTTACAATGGTAAAGAAAATAACATAACATAAAATAACATAAAAATAACATTTTACCAGGAACAGTTACTTTTCGGAAAATTATTTTAGGGAAAATAATGGTAAATTCTAAGTTGTCACATCGGCAAGTAATTAACAAACTGGTAACGTGTGTGTGGTGAATAGTCTATTTACAGCCCCCTTGACAGGATCCTGTTGTTCTCACCACCTCACCAGTCACTTTCACAGCTCGTGTTTGCGGCCGAGGAAAGAGTTGACAAAGTGCACATGCTCACCCGCAGCTTCCTGCCAAATATGGTGACTCTGCCCTTGGTGGGCTCGCGCCTCATCCGCCACTCGATGGAGTTCAGACTGCTGTCTGTCGGCAGCGTGATGTTCCGCCGCCAAATGGTGGGGCTGACCGCTCCGGCCAGGATGTGCGGCTCGGTCAGGAAGCTGATGCCCATGCCGTTGGCGTACAGGACGCGCAGTGTGCCGTTATAGCAGAGCTGGAAGCTGTTTCGCACTTGGTCTGGGAAGAGAGAAAGAGATTCAAGTTCAAACAGACGATCGGAAGCCTTGTTGTATTACCGCGCATTAGGCTTGAGATGATTGTATGGGGTTGTTTTTAGAAGAAAAGGCTGTCTCCTGAATAAGATGAGGTCATTGTCATTTTTTTGAGAGAGAGAGAAAGGGAGAGAGAGATAGAAAAAAAGAAAGAGAAAGAATTGGTTTGTGATTGCCAGGGGAAAAACAGCTATCTTTCAGAAAAGCAGAACAGGTGGCTCAAATTCCATCTACATGCAGTAATTAGATTGCATGCTGCTTTCGAGGCAAATGTACCTGGAAACACAATCACCGGTGAGATCAAAAGCACAAGAAACTTCTAAGTGCATCTCAGAGCAGAAGTTAATAGAAAAAGCCGCCACCGCTAACAGCTTTCAAACTCGTTTATCTTGATAAAACAGGGGAAGGGCACAACTTTTGCCAGCTCCAACAAGCAAATGTACTTTGCGAAGGCCACTGGAGTTCAAACTGCGAGCATTACGTGGAAATGAAGTGCTCAGTTTAAGGCGGCCTGCAAGCTTTGCCTCTTTTCACGAGCCTCGGAGGGCACGCTATCACATATATTTCTTAAACCCGCAGTCTCAGCGCTCCACAAGGCTCCACAAGGCTGCGCGCGGCTGGATGAGATTACGTTTATTTTTCTGTCACACCAACCCTCTGGGACAGTGTGTGTGTGTGTGTGTGTGTGTGTGGGGACACTATTGCCTGCACAGCTCCTTTTTCTTGCTGCTAAACGGCTGAAATAAACTCGGGGAGCGGTGAGTGGGTGACGCTTTGGGGCAAAGCCATTTGTTTGGCCTCCTGTGGCCTAGATTAAGATTTAGAGTGTCACAGGTAATACTCCACTTCACAACTGATATATGTCAGAGGCTCTGTGGGGGAGAACATTGTATGAGTCAACATGAGACATGCATGTGTGAGCACACACACACATACACACACACACACACACACACACACATTTTACATAACTACACATATTGACACTACACATTTCACCATACATGCACGACTACACACACACACATAAAACACATACACATAGACCCACTCTCACACACATCCTTTACACCTAACAGCAGCTGATGGAAATAACCCCAGCATTTCATAAGCCATTTTTCACCTTGAACCACAGTGTACGACGCCTCAACGGATGACAAATTGGTGATGACAGTGACGTCGTCATCCCTGTTGGAGCTCTCGATGTCGATGTTGATGGATTGCTCCATCTCGCGGTGCAGGCTCGTCACCATCCCCGTGGGGTAAGTCACGTTGGTCAGTCGGCCTTCGCTGTCATATCTGTGCAGTGGTGGAAAAAAAATATTCAGTGGTTAAACACGCTCCACAACAGGCTGCCTCCATTTACAGGCCACCTTAACGAGTGTCTGTGTCATGTGTCTGTTGTTTAGACTGACTGTCTGTGTCTGTTGTGTAGACAAACTGCCTGCTCTGATATGCCTGGAACTGACGACTACACAATGACCTTTTCATTGTGAACACAGTGAGAGACTCAGTCTTGCGAGGGGTAATTCTCCACAGCGAACAGTAGGTGGCAAACTAGTACTGAAATGCTGACATTAAGGAACACTGAGGCACTGTATGGCTATCCTACTGATAATCACTCAATACAGCCATGCATGAACACCACACATAAATAACAACAACAACTTTTTTATCACATGATACAGTACTCTCTAATTACCATTAAAGATCCCCAATAAAAACTCACTCATAGAAGTTGGTCCAGCCGGTCTCGTCCACCTTGGAGGTCAGCAGACCGATGTTGGGAGCATAGCTGAGCAGCGCCACCTCCTGGTTGAGCGCGGACACCGAACGCAGGCCTCCAGCTGGGTCCAGGCCCAGGCTGACCACCTGGTTCTCGGGGAGCAGGACCAGACGGATGGGACCGGCCACGTCGCGTCTTATCCGTACCGTGTTGTTGGCGCTGTCGGTGACAGCCACCAGCTCGCTGTCGGGGGCGTAGCTGAAGTTGAACAGCACTTGTCCCGTGACCAGGCTGATGGTCTGCCTGTGGGAGCCGTCCCTGTTGAACACGTAGAGCTCCTGCTCGTGTGGCGAGCCCACTTCCAGCTGGCCAGCGCTGTTGAGCGGCGGCCGGTTGCGGCGAATGGCGCGCACGCGGATGTTGTTGAGGTCTGCCACATAGAGTGTGCCGTCGGGCGACGTGGCCAGCGCGGTGGGCGCGTTCAGGCCCGCGTCTGCCGCAAAGCCATCGTCACCGGCAAAGCAGTTGCAGTTGACGTCATTCTTGCAGTCGCACTCGGAGGGCGCGCCAGCCAACAGCGAGATCTCGCCGCTGGTGCTCACCTGCCGCACGCGGTTGATACGCTTCTCGTCCGTCTCAGCGATGTACAGCACACCGTCGTGAGAAAGCGTGATGGCCGTTGCGCTCTCCAGCGCCGCGTGGATGGCCAGCTTGCTCAGCGAGTAGTCGATGCCCGGCACCTGGCAGTGCATGGGCCGCCCCGCCATGATGCTCACCTGGTGGTTCTCCGTGATGCGCAGGACAATGTTGTTCTCCAGCACGTAGAGAGAGTTGTCCATCGGGTTCACTGCCAGGTCGGTCGGCCACTCCAGACGCACCTGCATTAGAAACACCTGGCGATTAAACCCCTTAGAAACCCTCACCCAATCACAGTTACTAAAGCAGGGATGAAGTCTCGGGCGAGGTCACGCTCTGCTTGCGACCCTCCCATTCCAATTACACTGAACGCGGGAACCTGATGCCAAATAACCGACGGCTGGAGATTTATTGGCCTTGAGACGCTCCCTGCTGCTGCTGTCAAGCTCACAGTCATGGTTAGTCAGTGAGAGTAATAAGATGGCGAACGCACAGAGAGGGATGTAGGGGAGGGAATCGATAATTCTGAGCTGTCAGGAGCTGCAGCGGCAGCAGGTGCGGCGGTGTGAGGAGGAAGAGCAATAGTGCATTCACTGGATACTGGGAAGTGGGGAGTTTCTGTTGTTATGGCGGCCTTGTCCAGTCAAGAGGGGGTGTGGCCCTTGGAAAATCAGATAACCTCCCACTTCCCAGTATCCCGTGGATCCAACGACTGTGTACAGGCCTCACCTGACTGATGTCCATGCTGGAGTCGCAGCTGAGGGGCCGCACGGCGGTCAGGTCGTTGGCTTTGATCAGCGTGGAGATGATGCCGTTCTGGTCCACCTTGCGGATCATGGTGGCGTCCACAAAGTACATGAAGCCCTTCCTATCCAGGGCAATGCCTGGCAAGAGAGAGGGAGGGAGGGAGGAAAAGGCAGAATAAAAAACAGAGGCTGTGTTAGTCACAACAGTGTTGTCATTTTCACCCGATTAAGTTAAAGGGGCGTGTGTGTGTGTGGATGTGTTTGATGTGTGTAATTCAGCAGACAAACACACACACACAGCTAACGGGAATCCGTCGGCTCCATTGGGAATTGTTCACTCTCTACATTTCAAGTGCGAGACCCTGAGAGCGTCCTCGTCTGCCGGAGCCTTCTCCTTCCTGCTCACACACACACTAACACACACTGGATGTGACGGCGTGACACTCGCTTTGGCAGGCGCGCATCACCGCCACCGCTCCTTTGCTTTTCCAGGTCACTGCTCCGTGCCGACTCACTGCTAATTATTCTTTAGAAAAATGGCTTCTACCACCCAGAGCTAGAGCAACGTGGGGTGCTAGTGAAGGCGTAGTGGAGGAGAGGAACAAAAAACACACACACACACACACACACACACACATTCACACACACAGAGTCTCCTGAGACAGATAAGAGTTGAGTTAAGTAGAACTGAAGCGCTTTGGGAGGCAGAAGCAGACAGCTCAGTGAAAGACATAGCAATGTAGCTCCTCTAAGCAACCGCAGGAAGGGACGGATCCCATGGCATATTTGCAGAGCGAGGAGTGACAACTGGCCCCTGGATGCCCTGTCACTGATGTCTCTGTGTGTGTGTGTGTGTGTGGAAGGGCTTTCCTCACCTCTGGGACTCATGAGGGTGGCCTCTACGGCCTTGCCTCCATCTCCGCAGCGGGCCTCGTCGAAGGGCACACACTGCTCGCCCGTCCCCGCCACCACCTGGGCGTTGTCCAGCAGCGTGCGCCCGCCGCTCAGAGACTGCACCCGGTAGATCTGCCGGGAGTTGGTGTCCGACAGGAACAGCGCTTTGGTCACCGGGTCGGTTGCCAGGTAGTACTTATGAGTTGGACTGTTGCTATGGAGAGAAGAAAAGAAATCGACTTTTCAGTTCCTATAACATCACCCGGTAGATGCAAGGCTGGAGTTGCTAGGTAAAGTACACACTCAGGTCAAATTAAGCACAAAAAAAAATCAGGAGTGCATTAAAGAGGGTAAAATTATTTGTTAGTTCTAAACATCATGAATAAATTGACTTAATGCCTTACCCGTGCCTTAGGTCCTTGTTCCTTCATTTCAGAAGCATTGAAAAGAAAACATATGCAGTTTATGACATGAGCAAGTTATTTATCACTGAAATGTATTACAGCTTAAAGTAAAGGATAAACTATTACACTTTAGACAGCTGTAAGATGATAGGATCCATGATAGGATGATGATAGAACGATTTGTATATCATACACCTGATTCAAGCCAGACAACAGACGCCTGCACCTCCACATGTCTCCCTACCTGAGCTCCAGCACTGCAGTGGTGTTCAGTGAGCGGTAGATGCGCCTGACAAAGTTCATGTCACCCACGTAGAGGTTGCCGTTGGCGTCGCAGGCCAGGGCCACGGGCGCCAGCAGCTTGTTGCCCTCAGCGGCGCCGCTGCAGCTCGGGCAGGACAGGCTCCGCCGCCGGCCGTTGCCCATCACCGTGGTGATGACGGGGGGCTGCTGCTGCGATATGAAGACGTTCTCTCCGCTGCCCTTGTGTAGAATGCCTGCTCCAGGACAAACGAGGAACGATTACGCCAGGTGTAGCTTCCCAAACGCTCAAGAAGCCAGTTAAAGATCCACTCCGGGCATCAATTAACCCCACAAAATCTGACATCTGTGCCTTAAGATGACAAGTTTTTAAAGCAGCCGGAGAAGGGAACACTACAGAACGAATATTTTTAGTCCAATTACAGTGATAACAAGGGCTAATGCTAGCTGATAGGGGTACAGAAACAGTTTCTACGCTCTTATCAGTTACAATTTGTTCCCCTTTTGCAATTGGGTCAACAGTGTGTTTTTCCCCCCAAGACCACATGCAGCACCTTTGAAAACCAAAATACAGGGATTTACTAGTAACACCTTTGACCAAAATCTAAGGAACATAGGCAGTCAGACCAACACAATTTATTTTTGGCAATTTTTGAAGATGTATTGAATGAAAACAATCCATTTATGGCTTTCCTTACTACGCAACTACAGTATGAAAACATAGTATGGACATGTTCAGGTTAAAAACAAGGTTTTAGCCAGAGGGGGTCAAAGTCAAACCAACCATGTAGGAGTCCAGTGCACAGAAAGCAAAACCACTTTTTAACAAGCGATTTACCCTTCATCCCTGACACCATGGACAAAAGTAGTCCACACAGAGCTAGACTAATGGCCTCTGACCATGTTCAAAATGCATCCCAAGTCTCACTTGGTTCACTTGAAAGTGGGAGCATGAACCTGCCCATTATTATTTTGGGCATATTTTTTTTCCCCTAGCCTTTTTCTCTGAGACCCCGTGTCAGGTTGCTGCTGCCAGGGCGCAGTTAAACGGGATTGCTCTCGCTCCATGAAGCTACAGCAACACATGACAGTTTCAGAGATGGATTTCAATAGGGCTGCTGGAAAACTCAAAACGGTGCATCTGTGAACTGGGTCAGCTCATGTTGAAACATTCATGATCCAGCCAAGGAATTTCCTCCATAACAAGTAGCCACTACACTAACAAGCTTACTTACCATGGTAATGGCTACACCGCTCTGTTTGCTATATGGCTTGGCTGGTTTTTATACATAACTAAAGATAAATCTTCAATCTAAGATGGACCTCAGGGTCAAGATCTAGCTGAAATGTGTGAAAGCAACTGAGCACCTGCAATAATATACAGTGCTTGTTTTCTGCAAATGTTTTCAATGTAAGTAAATGTTTGATTTGTCCTAACAGTGTTGTAGTGGAGATGCTGATGTGATGCTGGATATTTGCAGTCGTACCGCTGGCAGCGTTGAGGATGTGGTGTTTGTCCAGTGACCAGCCGCCCAGGTTGGATGGCACCAGCTCGTAGCCCTGCAGCACAGCCGTCCTTTTCTCCCACAGCACCTGGCTGGGACATGTCTCATACTCAAAGCCCACAGACACTGCCAATGGGGGAAACACAGAGCAGGGCTTAGCAGGCAGACATACACACCCAGTGCATACATAGTGGGCTAACAGCTTGTTACACCTGTAGAGTGCCTACCAATCTTCACACACCCACATACACACACACACACACACACACACACACACACACAAATATGAAACATTATGCACAAACACAATACGCTACATTAATTGTTGATAGTAGCACAAAATAATTTGCATTATTTACATTATGGTTTATATGCAGTATGGATGGATATGACAGTCCACGTGCATACAGATAGTCAGGATGTGGTTCTCTGGTTGTCTGACAGACACCGTCCAATGAAACTGCCTTGAACATACACAGGTTTGCCTGCTAACGTTCAAGACGTATCAGCTTGTCTGTGGGGGGATGCTAATTGTGGTGCTCCAATTAATCGGATGCTGTGGTAACTGACAGCAAGTGTGAATGTGCATGGCCCCAGGGCCTGACATCCTCGCACACCTACACAGCATCTGCGTAGCGTGAACTCAATTAAGCATTTGATCATTGATCTAGAAATGGTTACGCATTCATTTCATTTTCGCGTGCATCAAATGGATTCTGAGCCTAGGGGCAGAGGCGCTGCTAAGTGGGTTTCGGTGAAAGCATGTCTGCAGGGGGAAATGGCGTCCGCAAGCCAATGAGCCTCGGATTACATCTACGAGTAACGCAATCCTGATAAGTCTAGTCTATTGTGTGCCAACGTGTGTATGTGTGTGTGTGTGTGTGTGTGCGTGCGTGCGTGCTGCTCACCCACACACTCAGCAAGCCCATATACTCGCTGGCCGTACGCGTCAGTCTTGTCCCACACGAAGGTGTAGGCCAGGTTGGCCGAGGTGTGGAACCACTTCTGGAACAGGTGGCCCTCCACAGCCACCATCAGGTGCACCTTGGCCAGGCTGAGAGGCACCAGGGCCTGGGTCATGGTCACCTTGAGGAGGGAGCGGTAGCCCGGAGCCCTGGAGCTTAGGTAGCGCAGCTTCAGGCCGGTGCCAGGGATCTCCACCTGCTCATGAAGAACCTGATAGGACCAGACAGACAGACAGACAGACAGAGAGAGAGAGTCAAGGGACGGACACATAGGATGCAGAGAGATCTTCAGCAAGAATCTCGGTACACACTGGCGAAGCCTGTCATTCACACATTTTGTTATAATGCTTTACTTCATTAATATGTGCCAGACATCCAGCCAAGGAAGCTTCCGGAGGAAAACTGCTGGGGATTACATGCCACTCGGAGGCATAATCAGTTATCATGTTTTTAATCGCCACAGTGTCTCGTCTCATAAAGTCGGCAAGAACAGCTTTTTGCAGTCCCATCTGACGGCAATCACAGGAAAATTACAAATACGAGGGGCTATATCAGGGGTGGGCAAACTTTTTGAGTCGTGGGCCACAATGGGTTATAACATTTGATTAAGGGGCCATGTCAGGAGCAGACAGATATAGTGTTTGTGTGAAGTAATATAAATAACATGTAAATATTTCACAGTTTTGGCCTTAAATAGGTAGTAAAGCATGGATATGCAGGGCTTAAAAAAAACAATGCATTTATTAACAGCAGTTTGCAGACATTGCAGGGAAAATACTAAATAAAGGTTTAATAATATTCTTTAATATAATTTTGAAACATTTGGCGGGCCACATTAAAAAGCCAAACGGGCCGTATATGGCCCCCGGGCCTCAGTTTGCCCATGCCTGGGCTATATAGATGTTTATAATAGCACTGTCCCATCCACATGTATTGTGCACAGTCATTTTACTTAACTAAACAACTTAGTTTAGGCACCCATTGATAAATAATTTTTTTTTGAAAATACGTAAACACAGTCTCTCTTGCAAATGCACAATATTTACAAATATTGATGCACAGCTACTTTTGATAAATAAAAGAAAAAACAATTATTGCACTGTGCGGAAATGTTTTACACCCTACATAACCAGTACTTAGTAACACCTCCTCTGGCAGATATCACAGCTTGCAAACACTTTTGTCTTTCACAGAGTGTCTTCCAGTTCTTGCAAGGTTTTCAACCTTTCCTCTATACAAAAGGCTTGTAGTTCTGTAATATTCTTTCTTTGAAAAGGAACCCACACATTTTCAGTGTGGATTAAATCAGGGGACTGGGATGGCCATTTAAAAGCTTATGTAGTCCATGGTTGATATCAAGGTATGTAGGGTCACTGTTCTGCTGTCCATGTAAGGGACTCTTCAGCTGTTTTAGAGGTGATGTGATGTTTGCTCCAGAATGTTCTGGTATTTAGTGGAATCCATTCTTCTCTCCAATGTTTCCTGTTATAATGGCTGCACACACAAAGCATGATGGATCCACCCACATGTTTAATAGTTGGCAAGGTGTTCTTTTCATTTAATGCTTCTCCTTTTTTCTCTCCAAACAGGGTGATTACTGATTATGGCCAAAGAGTTCTTTTTGAAGTTGATCAGTTCACATGCTGTAGATGTTCTCTTGCATACTTCTGACATTTGATTTTATGATGGGGTGGAGGTAAGGGTTTTTTTATCTACTGACTTCTGCTGACAGTGCACCAACACTCCTCAGTCTGATAACTCTTATTAGAAGTTATGATTTGTCATCTTTATCTCCTCAGCTGACACTCTCTGGACTGACATTTTTTTTTTACATTCCTCACTGTAAAAACTGTAAACTGACCCTTTGCTATCTTTTTGTAATCTCCTCCTGTATTGTGGGCATCATTAACTCTCATTTTCAGTTTTTCAACTTTTCAATTAAAAAATGGGAAAATAATTGGGTGCAGAAAAATTTATTTCTATTTTTTAGTGTCCCAATCAGTTAGCATTGGCTGCCATTTAATTACGTGATAACTGTATTCACTGTATGTATCCTATCAGCACAGAGGGCCATTGACCAGGGCTGCTAGGGGTTGATATATCTCAGAATATGACTTTAATACGCCCATTGGCTGATGTGTCTCAGAGAGGCCAACCTGTGTTTCGGGGATGATGTGCTTCTCTCCAGGGCTGGAGCTGAAGAAGGCGGACAGAGGAGAGGCCACCACCACGGGGTCGGGCCGCACAAAGCCGCTCAGGTCGCAGCTAGGGAACGTGTTCTCCTCGGTCTTCAGCACCAGCGTGTCCATGGCGAAGAAGCGGTTCCACGGCAGCCATGCCGTGCGCTCCTGGCTCAGGAAGGGCGCGCGGTCGAAGCGCAGGGTGAGCGCACCGCCGCCATTGGCCACCAGGTCAAACCTGTCGACAGCAAAGACAAGATGTCGACTTACAAAGGTCACACTGAATTTCAGTGTGTACTTAATGTTTATACACAGCTAAGGGCACAGAGTTTAAATGCTGTACAGTATATGGATGTAACGGGTTGTACTTGTATTGGTTAGGGAACCAGGATAGCATACTAAAAAAGCAAGGGGTTTGAAAAACTCAGCTGCCGTTGCTGTGCCCGTGACCAGGATACTTAACCCTAAGTCACTCAAGAGGATACTGGCGATACAGTAAGCAACAACGGACATAATTTAGTTGCTATGAATAAAGTCTACTAAATGCATAAGTGTATGTACATGTTTATACAAACTCCAGTCATATTTACACAAAATTAAGTCATAACTTTTTTTTTTCAAAAGCAAATAAACAAACCCCTGGTGCTCTGAAATATAAATCAGTTTGACACATGCTCTGAAGCCAGGCGAGTGGGTGTGAGGAGAACGCACATGCCGTCCTGACGGGTCATGGTGTAGCCGTACTGAGGGTACTTCACAAATGTCACATTGACGCCCACTAGAGGAGTCCCATCTGTGGTCAGCACCTGCCCACGTATCAAAGATGCCAGGCTGGAGAGAGAAAGAGAGAGAGGGAGGAGAAAGAGAGAGAGAGGGAGCGAGAGAGAGAGAGAGAGAGAGAGATTATGATGTGCTTCTACCCTGTGCAGAACCTACTGATAACCCTAGGTTTCTGTGGTTGGACGAGAGTGCTTCAGAAGTGGGAGGATTGGGTCACCTGGCGTTGAACGGGTTGGCTCCGGGGATGATGTGGGTCCCATCCTTCCCCACCAGCATGCGGACGCGCTCGTAGAAGGAGCGCACTTTGAGGGGCTGAGGCGCGCTCTGCTGAATGACTAGCAGGGGGTCGCGTGACCCGCGGCAGAGCGGATTGGCCGAACACGCACTCTGAGCGCAGCAGTCGGGGTCCATGCAGTCTGTCAGTCCATCTGCAGACAAACACATGCACAAATACACACACACATACACACAGATCCACACACACATACATACATACACACTGCAGTTACAGATGGCCGCTCTCAAGGAAAAACGCACTGCTTCTTCTGCCCAAGCAAGTTGTCCTTTCAAAATAAACACATTCATAAAACAAGACAAGCCAATCCCCACAAATCTTTTAATCTGTCTGTCTCGATCCGACTTACAGCAGTGATCTTTTATCAGGCCGGCTTATGGCACCTATGGGTGCTTATCATTAGAGACGGAGATAACAAGCAAGCAGAAAAAAGGAGAGAGAGAGAGAGAGAGAGAGAGAGAGAATAACGATGGCATTGTTGTCCCCTTAAGCTTCTGCATCTCCAGGGAGTGTGAATCAGAGAGGGTGGAGGGGGGGAGGGGAGCATGTAAAAATATATAGTGGGTAAGCGGAGCCTGAAAAGAGAGAGCCGTGAGTCAGAGCCTCACTGTCTTCTGAGCGCATTACCCTTTAGGCTCCTCGGCAGGTTATGAGGGAAATGAGAGATTAAAGGCTTGCGCTGACTGCGCTTAGGCACCTTTTCAATCACTGCTCCGTTCCCTTGGCGACCGGAGCCTACAAAGTATCCAACCCCTCTATCACATGTTTAAATCGATAGATGTTTGTGAGGTTTGCTTGAGTGAGCGGTGGAAGGAGGACGGGGGGTTGGGGGTAGGGGGTTGGAGTGGGGTTTGGTATCAGCCCAATGCAACCGTGAAGGCTTAGCCTGAACACAGGAAACAAGCCCCGATTACTCTCACCCCCGTCTACCCCAACCCACCCCCCCACCACCCCCCCCACCCCCATTATGTAACCATGACAACTTAAAAGAGTTCAAAGTGACTGCAGGCTCTGTAAAAGCATCCAGCATGAGCACCTTGGGAATGAGCTCACCAGGAAAGCTGTTCACAGCACCAGGCTGAGCTGCAGATGGAGGTGATGTGGATTACTTGGCTCCAAACAACTCACACTCGCTGCTGGCCCAAATTAGTGCGTGTGTGTGTGTGTGTGTGTGTGTGTGTCAGTGTGTAGATTTCTAATCAGACAGGGGGTTCTCTGTCTCTCAGCACATAAACACTGCAACTGAGTCATGTAACTGATGGCTCCCGTTCAGAAATCCCATTTCTATGCACAGACGGAGTGCACCATTTAGAACTTGCGCTGTGACGCATTCGGTCAATAAACCTATCTAACTGTTCTTCAAAAAGAAGAATCAGCGGAGAATCAACGAAGAAATCAGTGCGTTCATGGCTTCCCTTTTCAACTGGCTCATGCAACCCCATCTCCTCTGTTTGTCTCACCTCCTTCATTATCTTTGTTGTCGGCGCAAGAGATCTCCATGGCAACGCTGCAGCCGGGGCCCCTCCAGCCGGTGTGGCACTCGCAGTGCCAGCTGCTCTGCACCAGGATGCACTGCCCATTCCCACTGCACAGGCCCGGGCATCCGTCTGAAAGGGACACCACCATGAGGACATTTTTAAGATCTGTCGGAAAAATTCTGGTGTTTTGGTTTAGAAAGGGTCCTGAAGACAAATGGAATACAGCAAGAACTGTTTAACTGGTTAATCATAAGCATACAGCAATCAACAGGTTACAGAGTGCTGGAGAAGGATTGTTCTGCCTAATACAGGATATGTTCAAACTTAAGTAATCTTGAGTCAGGTTTGCTGCTTCACAGGTGGTCTGATCGCCTGATTAAGTGGTGCCATTGCTCTCATCTCCATCTTGTATAATTTGAAGATTGCAATAAGTATCTTCCCCTTCCTGGTTTCACATGCACATTTGTCATATTTATCTTACAGATCTTTGAGTATTTGTTTTTTCAAAAGAGGCCATAATGCACGCTTTACCACAGGTCTTTTAGAAATAATATTCTATCTTTAACATTGTTATATAGATAAAATCATTATAAATGTGAACATTTGCAAAGAAGTCTTAAACCCTTCAAACAAAAAGAGGATCCATCCAAAACACATTCTAGTGAAAGTTCTCCAGGACAAAACAAAACGTGGTGTGCTTCCTCTGTTGGCCTTGCGTTGGGGCATTGTCATGTGCACATGCATAGTCAACATTCTGGGCTGCAAATTGATCCATGTGGCCTTTTAGTGGCGAGGTTCTAATGCTTACTTACTTTTAACGGAGAGAGGTCAGGGTGGGGACGGAAAAGAGCTTACTGAGACTCAGCGCCAATGTGACATGCAGCCTGATGCATGTCTGCTTCTAAGCTCATGACAACAGACAAAATATCCATAATGATGTATCGATCGCCGGTTGACTCCGCGGGCTTCCAGCCGACGCTGGTAAATTGCATTAGAGCAGATCCTTATTAGATTTGCGGGCCTGGCAACGCGGAATCGGCGGCTCCCAATCAACGGGGGAGATGTGACACGCTCAATCACTGACTGCATAGCGCCGTGCAGCGAGCTGGGCTGGCCCTGGTATAAACAATTTCCCACCGGCGGCTGAGCGACTGACTGCCTGCCGCTCAAAGGTAACTCCATTCCACGACAACAGCATGAAGGGTACTTTTTAAAGACCACACCAGCTGTTAACTTCTTTGCCTTACCTCAGCCTCTGTTTCTGTTACCATTGACAGTCTCAGGACCATAAACCATGTTAAATGATTAGCTGGGTTTTTCTATTAATGACACAAATATTATATTAAATATCCTAATAAATATATTTTAATAGTTTTGTCTGCTAGCAATGACAAAGATTATATTTAAAATCATATTTCATAATATACTGTATAACATTGGTCCATCCAGGTATTCTTGACACGACACATTTTATGTAAAAGAGATCAGCTCTGGTAGCAATCATATTCACTTTTGCAATTATAATCTTCAATGCCTTGGTGTCTTCTGATTTGTGCACGAGTGGGCTACGTGGAGTCTAAGTGTGCTGTATCCAGGCATGGGAGCATGGCTAACTGGAGGATACAAGCGGAGGTATTAGTATTCCCCTTGCAATGCCGTGTGTGCGTGTGTGTGTGTGTGTGTGTGTGTGTATGGTGTGAGTACTACGGCCCCCTTCATTAGTATGCCCACCAACTGCTGGGCACAGAGAACTGAAAGGCCAAAGCCATTAATATTCCTATGAAAAGAACAGACTGGAACTTCAGAAATAGACACAGGCAAAGTCTCTTCTGCCCTTGTCTACTGTGACAACCACCAAGAGAGAGAAGAGGGGGGAGAAAAAAACAGTAAGTGTTCCTATACAGCTACGATTTGCCAAAACCAGCGTGTGAACACAAGTAAATGGGGCAAGAGCCTTGAATCCACACAATTACACATGCACCCCTCTACAGCCCTAACACCATCCATCAACTGTGAGTGAGAGAGCACACAAGCCTGTTACTGCTAACTGCCAAAAGCAAGAGTAAGTGTTTTTTATATATATATATATATATAAAAGCAACTCTCTGTATAAAAGCATCTGCCACTGTGGATGGCAATTGAATCCAGAATCTTCCTTCCTCCACGAGCAGTGGATTCACAAAATGATATTCACATACAATGGCTTGGGAGATCCAGGAGGGAACACTGTTGCTGAGACTACAAACAGTGGCAAACACACACACACACACACACACACACACAGCTCCAGACACAAGTAATGGGGTGGTGTAAACCGAGAGATAATGGCGTGAATAGAATCAGATGGTGCCTGAACAGCAGGCACATTATCAGGATGGTGCGGATTCTGAAAATCCGATCTATACATCTCTTTACAGGAGCAACAATGCATGGCCCGTGCGCACTGACAGAAGAAAACAAATGCGCTCCGTACATATTTCTTCTTGTCCAATAAGAATGAGTGTTCTTCTTTCTGGTGCTGTGCAGCAGTCTTGTTCAGCTGAAATATCATGTAAATAGATTAAGGTCTTTCCTCTAGGCAGGGAATAGAAGAACCTTGAATTAATCTTACTCATACAGACCAAGGATACTTTCCCATCATTCCGCAAATAAATGGGCCATGTGAGGTACTGTACATGTTAAAACGGTAACTATTTTTTACAGCTGCAACCATTCCAGAGAAATTAATTTTGGCTCTGTTTCATGTGCACTGCCAGCATAATAAACAGGGCACTTGTATTGCCAGTGATAATCTAGTCATACCGTACATACTGTTAGATTTTGGTGTATTTTCTGTTGTATTACTATACTGAGTCTTATAGCGTTTACTATTTCATGTTCAAGCTATTTACCATATGTGTAGTTATTTACTCACACTTCTGATCCTCTGTCCCCCTCTCGAGATGACTCTTGTTTTACTACTAGTTTATCCACTTGGTGGATCCCTAGGCCTCATTATTAACGGCTCTAGGCCTTCAAGGTCACCTACGTGGCATGCTCGCCACATTGGTCTGGTTATCTTTGTTGGGTATAAATCGTCCTGCACTCCTCAGACTTCATTTGGACCTTTTTCAGACTTCTACGGACATTCGTAGACTTCATTTTGACATTCGTTTTGACTTCTCTCAGGTATGCTTTATACCTTTGTTAGACTCGTTTCAGACTCGACTTAGACCACCCTTTTTAGCCTATATGGCTCATGTTCTCTTAGGGAGACCTCCTTGATGGTCTTTTATTATTTCTCATTATCCTTTTTGTAACTCTTATTTATGCTGTATATAATAAATGTAAGTGCAATTGATTTTTGGCATCTGTGGCTGTTTTTGCGAAACCCCACAAGAATGACACAACGCAGACAAACAGATAGTTTGTAACCATCTGTACACACAGCTAGAAGATTCTCTATTAGACGCAAAATCTTCTTTAGAATCTTTCAATACTTAGGAAGGGAAAAAAATGTCTTTGTGGACTTGAGGAGGCATTAACATAGAATAAGAAATACTATGGAATAAAAATAGTATTCCTTCACTGTTACTGTATAATATTGTGCATATGTTGTACAGGAATATTCTAACTGATATAAGCTGACAGCTCATGCTAATTGAATAGTACCAATAAAAATGACACAGAAAGTGGGTTTCTGGCACTATGTAGTTAGTGTCGGATTATTATTTAGTGTAATTCTATCATTCTTTTCCCAGCTGATTCTTCTCAGCAGCACTAATCTAAACATTCTTATTACTGAGTTTGTGAGAAGATTCTTAATTAGGAGCTGTTAAGTCTAAACTGTGTAATACATCAACAAAAGTTTGCTATCAGTTTATTGTAAATGAATTTAAAATGTTACCATTTAAAATGCTCCTAAATGTCTTAGTATACTGTTATTATTATTATAACTTTTTTTATAATAACTCTTTATATAGGTCAGAAAATTCCTTTCTTTTGAGGATGCAGAAAAACTAATACATGCATTTGTTACCTCCAGACTTGACTATTGCAATGCACTGTTCTCTGGATGTGGTACTAGCTGCATCAAAAACCTTCAACTTATACAAAATGCTGCAGCACGAGCACTCACTAGGACAAAAAAATATGAACATATCACACCTGTCCTTGCTTCCTTACATTGGCTTCCTGTTAAAAGCCGAATTGATTTTAAAATACTTCTCCTAACATATAAAGCCCTTAATGGCCTTGCTCCAGCATATATTAAAGACTTACTTGTTCCCTACCACCCTTCTAGACCCCTAAGGTCACAGAATGCTGGTCTCCTAGTAATTCCTAGAATATCAAAATCAACAATGGGAGGAAGAGCTTTCTGCCATCGTGCGCCTGTCCTGTGGAACAAACTCCCTTCTAACATTCGTCAAGCGGACACTCTCAACACCTTTAAGTCTAGACTCAAAACCTTTCTATTTACTGACCCCTTTAGTTAGGGATGGTGTATGGTAAGCCACATCTCCTCAGGGTTTTATTGGAAAGGACTGCCTCTGCTGTAAGCTCCTGTCCAGGGCTTGGTGGCCACTGACCATTTCCTTTGGTGGTGTTGGCTTGTTATACATCATACCTTAGTTATGCTGCTATAGTTTAATGCCGCCACAATCCACCCATCTGTTAAACCGTACAATTTTCACTCTGTCTTTCTCATCCTCTCTTTTCCTCTCCACTTACTTCTCTCTCTTCACTTAGCCAACATCTGTATATGGTTTCACATGCAATATAACTCACATTCTCTGAAATCTGATGGAGACTGTTCTAACTCATCTCCTCTCTTATTTTCCATGCCATTACCACCCTGCCGTGAGTCATCACTGCCTTCCACTGCCTGCGCCTGCACCTCCTGGGTTCTCCTGGGACCTTCTTCCAACGTGATCAGGCGGCACTCCTGAATGGTCCTCAACCCACTCCACTGTCCATGCCACTGCCTCCCTGCTGAGGGTCACCCCTGCCCTCCACTGCCTGATCCTGCATCTCTCTCCTGGGCGGTCTGCCTTCAGCTTCACAGATGACCCTGACATGATCGATACAGCCTCTAGCTGGCCCCTGGCTTGACTGCGCCTAATGACATGGGACTATATCCTGGGATTCTAATGGGACTCCTATATTACTTTATTTACCAAAATTTTCTTGTAATGTGTATCTAATGGAATAATAGTGGACTATCCGCCATCTGAGAGACTGAAAACCTGCCCTAGGCAGTTGGGTTAGCCCCTTGAGCCGTCGGAACTGCCCAAGGTTTCTTCCTCTACCATAACAAGTAAAAACAAAAAACGCTGCGAGGGAGTTTTTCCTTGCCCCTGTTGCTCATTGGGCCTCTTGTGTTAAGCGCTTTGTGACATGCCTTTTGTAAAAATGCGCTATATAAATAAAATTGAATTGAATTAAATTGAATTGAATATATTGTTGGTATACTGTATAATGACGGTTTATCTACTGTTGGTATACTGTTATTTTTAAATTCTCAATTCCAATTTTTAAATCTTCTTATTGCTTTTCCTGAGTCTGGGTTTAAACCTGCAGCTGTTCTCACATTTGTCATGCTTGTGTGTTGAGTCCAGACAAGTCTTTATCAGACTTCTACATGGTGCTAATTTGAAGTGAAGTGCGGGAGGAAGTACATGTCCAAATAGCTGCCTGCTTCAGCGCCGATGAATAGCTGTGTCTCCGTCCCATTTGCGTTCGGTGAACTTCACGCTGCCGTCAAAGCAGCTGGAGTGAAACTCTCCAAAAAGGTGACCCCTTTTGACGCACGGGGTCGTGCTCAGACGCTCGCACGGGCGGGATTGTAATTAGTCGTCGGAGCATCGCAGTAATTACTGCTTGATGAGGCTGTCACGCATGATCGGCGCCCTGCTGATAATACTAACGAGGAGCAAGCAAGACGGCGAACAAATGAACGCACAACCACACATCAGCAGTAGTGGCGGCAAGCAGTAGCGGAAGAGGAAAAGGCAGAGGGGGAAAAGGTCTTACCGATGGAGCAGTGCTCGCCGTTCCAGCCCTGTTGGCACTGGCACTTGCCATCGCGGCAGGTACCGTGGCGCACGCACTGGGGGCTGCAGACGCGCTGGTCGCACCCTTCGCCCGTCCAGCCCTCCTCGCAGTGGCACACGCCACCCACGCACACCCCGTGGGTTCCGCAATCAGCTGAACACACCTCTGCACAGGGACAGGAAAAACCACAGGATGAGCAAGAACAGGAAGTGTGGAGAATATAAACAGAAAACTTAAAATGATAACAGACAAGCAAGCTTAAACAAATATGTAGAGAGAGAGAGAGAGAAGTGGGAATGAATTTACAGATGAACTAGAGAGAAAGAGATGGTGAGAATGCAGGAAAGAAAGAAAGACTTCGACAGAAGTGTGTCATCACTGACCTGTGGAGCAGTCTGGGCCCATCCAGTTGGGGTCGCAGCTGCAGATGCCAGTGTCAGGGATGTAGGCCCCGTGGCCATGGCACTGATCTGGGCACTGGGCCCTGGGCACATCACACAGAGCTCCTGCCCAGCCTGCCTTACAGTGGCACTGCCCAGACAGACAGGTGCCGTGCCCAGAGCATTTTGGGTCCAGACAGTCCACTGCAACAGAGACACTTCAATCAGAGCACAGCTTGCACACACACACCCTCAAACACACACACACACACACACACACATTCCAATGAAATAAGGGAGCCTTGTGTCTGCCTAGGGCTATACTGGTGATTCATGTGATACATTCATTCCCACAGCTTAGTCTCTCTGTCATCTTTATATTCACTGGCGTTTACTTAACCAAAAATATTGCTTCTGATTTTTCATGTTGATGGAAATCTATCAAATCTTGATTCAGCAAGCTTCTGTTGGTGAACGGACAGCTTGCGCCACGTTTCCCCAGACTGAGGCGTGTGTTGACTACAGAAGCAGGGCACAATCTTTTCAAACATTCTGCTTTTGCACTGAAGGCAACATGGGACTCACCTTCCTCGCAGCTTTCGCCGCGATAGCCTGCCGTGCAGCTGCAGGTGCCGTCGGCGCAGGTCCCGTGGCCGCTGCAGTCGGGGTCGATGCACTGACCCACAGGCACGTCACACTCGGGGCTCTTCCAGCCGCTGAAGCAGATGCACGTGCCCTTGTTGTACTGCCCGTTCCCACTGCACAGCACGGGGCATGCGGCTGCATGCAGGCCACGCCACCAGGGGGCAGTGTTGTGGGAGAGAGAGAGCGAGAGAGAGAGAAGAGGAGGAGGAACAAGAGGAGAAACAGAGAGGGAATGCAGACACTGAGGCATTACAGAGCAATAGGAAAGCGAACAGGCGGGAGAGCTGTAGATTTGTGGGTGTGTGTCAAGTATGGGGAGATAACAGGAAATACTGGGGGAGACGTGAAGACCATAGGCAACAACAGCATGACAGAAATGTCACCATATGAGCAATGTGTTCAGATGACAAGGATTAATCCTATGTGATTCC
>JAGFZM010000055.1:1952204-1968547 GCA_017657215.1 Limnothrissa miodon | reverse complement strand
TGTGTGTGTGTGTGTGTGTGTGTGTGTGTGTGTGTGTGAGTGTGTGCCTGCGAATGCTAAAATCACACTTCTATCACAGTAATACAAAGGCGGTAGAGCTGCCAAGCTGCTGTCAGTGGAAGTGCCTGCGCTGACTGGAGCTGTCACGGGCCGAGGCTACAGTGGATTGTGCTTGCTGATTACGCCACTGGAGGCTGCTCAGAGCATCCTGGGTCACTCTGCCAGTGGAGGGCACTCTTCACTCAACATGAGAGCTGTGATCTCGGAGATCTGAGTGTGTGTGTGTGTGTGTGTGTGTGTGTGTGTGTGTGTGTGTGTATGTGTGTGTGTGCGCGTGTGCACCAGGCCTGCATGGCATTATCAGAGCCATTAGATCATGGCTGGGTCGGGGATGGTGTGGAGCCGTGGATCTGCTTAAGCCGTGACATGCAGAGCTCTTCCCATTCCCCTGCACTCTCCCATCTCCCAGTCTCAAGGAGGAGTGTTTACCCTTTGAAATATTACTGAGGTGTGTGTGTGTGTGGTGGGGGGGCATCAGTATCTAGAAGCACAAGGCTGTTGCTGCTGCTGCTGTTTTGCTCCAGGGAGTAGCCACAGCACTAAGAGAGAGGGAGAGAGAAAAGAACAGTGGAGGAGTGGAACAGAGCCGAGTGAAAAGGAGGAGAGGGGGAGAAAGAGAGACAGAGAGAGAGAGAGAGAGAGAGAGAGAGAGAGAGGGAACAAGGGAAGGTAGGGGGCTGTGTCTGTGCTGCATCCATGAACAAAATAAAAAATAAATAATAATACAAACTCCTCACTCATCTGCCTATGAGGAGCTGGAGGGCTTTGGAGGGGGAGTGGAGTCCCAACGGAGAGACTAGAGGGCAACGGCATTTATGGTGGTCGGAGAGACTGAAAGAGAGGGAGAGAAGAAGGGGGGGGGGGGGGTTGTCTGTATGCCTGCCAGCAGTGCACTCGGTAAACTTAGTCTGTCGCTTTGCTGCTCTTCAGGCAGGTTAATCACATCTGGTGCATGGTGGGGTGGGTGCGTGTGCATACGTGCGTGCGTGCGTGTGTGGGGGGTGGTGGTGGTGGTGGTGGGTTGGGCAGATTCGATGACAAACTCACTTTCAGCACAGCGATAAGAATGAATAATTTAAGGCCGAATGCGATGGATTAGGAATTCATGAGGCGGCGCATAACACTTTATGTAATCTCTATGTATAATTCACTTCATCAAAGTGATTTATGATATTACTCAGGTACAATCAGACCAGCGGGCGACCGAAGTCAGCGTCCGATGGCTGCACCCCACTGGCTGGGAGGAGGAGGAGGAGGGGACAAGGAACGGGACACAGTGGACTCCCACTGGACAGTCCTCAAGTCTGCCATACGTAGGTTGCATTCTCTAACTAGCTGAACAAACACACTCTCTTTCTCTCTCTCTCTCTCTCTCTCTCTCTCTCTCTCTCTCTCTCTCTCTCTCTCTCTCTCTCTCTCTGAGGGACAGGGGCTGTTTGCAAACTAATTGCAAGATCAAGCGCTGGCCAGTGACTAACTGAGCCGATGAAATAACACTGCCACAGTGTCTGTCAGGCGCTGCTGTCGACGGGAGGCTGCTGGCCAGTCAAGGGCGTAGCCACCGATGATCACAGGCACAAAGGAAGTGGTTTGTCGGGTGGCCAATGCTGGCAGAGTGAGCGGCGTCCATAGGCATTCAGCAGCGGGGGCCATGCCTAGCACAGTGGCCTGGCCGAAGCAGCCCCCCACACCCATATGGCCCTCTAGAGGTCTCTGATGCAGGGAGTGTGAGGAGAGCGAGGGAGAGAAAGAGATAGAGAAAACAACAGAGAGAGAGAGTGATTGCAAGATAGAGGAAGAAAAAAAAAGGAAGAGAGGGAGGTGAAAAGAAAAAGAGATGGGGGAGAAAAACAGGGAGACAAAGACAGGAAGAGAGAGAGATGCAGAAAAAAATGATGAGAAAAGAGGCTGGGAATAAACTGGAGAGACAGAGAATGATAGAAAAGAGAGAGAGAGAGGTACAGTACAAAAAGAGAGATGGAAAGACTGAGAGAGACGTGGAGAGATCTGGAGAAGCAGGCAGACCATGCTGATTCACACACTAAAAATACATCAAGAAGGCAGTTAGGTGATGACAGACTCTCTAATGTAGGCACACAAAAGAAAGACAAGGAACGCCTACGGATCAACAGCCTGGCACCGTGAGGTTTTTATGGCATGGACTTTCATCGCTAGTTTCTGCAGCTTGAAGCTTTCACCACCCCAATGCAGTTTCTACAGTGAATGTTGGCTACATTGTTATTAAAGGCCCACTATGCAACATTTGTCATTTAATTAATCCGTTTCATACTGTTTAGGATGCTAAAATTAGTCATTACACGGCGAACGAACGGTGTAGAATGCGCCACCGTGGCCAATAGCGGTAGATACAGCACTTGCAATGTTCAGCAGCGCGGACCGCCTCCAATAGAATGCAGTGCAATACAATGCAATACAGCGGGCTTTAGAGGGAGCTCGTGAGAGAGAAAAACAGAATGTTGCTTAGTGCCGGTTTAACACATCTCTGTGAAACAACAGAACAGGAAAAAACCCAACGCGACAGCCATCATCAAACACATGCAAATAGAACCAGCAACAAACATATCTTTATATCATTACCTAAAATTTCACTGTCATTGTTTGCCTGAAATTGCACAATGTTTCCTCAGTGATTCCTATAATTTGAGGGTGGCCTGTCACACCTTGCTGTGAGGGGCGTCAGCTGACATTCCCAGCGCATGTCAAAATGATTCCGTGCCTGCGTATTCATTACCATTTTGCTCTAACAAAGCTCCCATGGCCCAGTGACATTAAGGAGCCATGGTTGTGTCTCTCCGGCAGGTATGCAGACAGGGGTCCCAGGGGGGCCTCCTTACCTGCCTCTCTGGCAGCCCAACGCAAGCGCTAATGGCTCTGAAGTAGTGGGGACTTTAAAGGGTGTCAGAGCCTGGAGCTGTGGAGGTGGAGGCTGGGTGCCATGGCCTTCACTCTCACACAGGGACAGGGACGACGGGGAACTCTCGAGAACAGCGGTCCGGCCTCATTCCGGTTCCTGCTCCAACCCTTCTCTCTTCCCCTCTGGTGGAAAAAAAAACAGCTTGGGGCCGCCGCTCCCTCTGGAGGAGCCATGCCTGAGTGCCTGACGCAACGCACAGGTACTTCACAGCAATCTCCACACAGGATTACAGCAACCCCCCACTGCAGCGCTGCAGCCACTCCACACTCTGATACACCTGCACCCCTCCCAAACACCAGCCTCACACCCAACCTCTCCAGAGATTGACAAAGAGAGAAGGGAAAGAGACTGAAAGAGAGAGAGACACAGAGTGAGGAAGAGAAGGAGAGAGAGAGAGAGAGAGAGAGAGAGAGAGAGAGAGAAAGACAAGAGGTTGTGTACTGCTGCTCTTTGTTTTCTCACTTCCATCTTTGTTTTTCTCCTCTGTTCACACAAACACGAGCACCTGGAGGGGAAAGAGTGGTCTAGCGGAGCCGGCTCTGTCTCTCCTATAGGAGGGCACTTTGGGCACCAAGCAGAAAAAGCCTTTCATCTTCCCCAGCCCACGGGGCCCAAAGAAAGGGCCTGGAAATGGTTCTTCACAGCACACATCTGAAAAAAAGTGCTAGAGCACACACCAGGACACACCAGGACACACACACACACACACACACACACACACACGTACACACACACAAACACACAAGCTTAAATATACCCACATACCCACAAATATGCCCAGTCCCACAGGTTGCTTTCATTTGTCTGTGATGGTAGTGAGTGTGCCTGGCTTTGATGTCCCTCATGCTGTTAGGCCCACTACTTCTATGGCTTCCCTAACTGACACACCAGGCAGGGTGCCACGGCTGACTATATAACACTCTTGAAGCAGGTCTGTTACACCTAGCCTTACACATCCTGACACACACACACACACACACACTGACTCACTCACACATACAGGCACACACCCTTGTCATTTCAAACCTCCTCCATCGCTCCACTTGACCGAGGACCCCAGTGCCTCCTCTTCCTCCTCCTCCTCCCCTCGCCACCCCTCAGTAGCCGTCCCACTCAACCCCCACCCCATCCCCCGCTCCAGAGCGGAGCACATGACATACATCACACACTCTGCTGGTATGTGAGCGGCACTCTGCTGTCGGTTCGTCACACTTCAGAATGCTCCTGTGAATCTGAAAAGGACTGAAACAGCGCACACCACCATACAACCACCCCCCCCCCCCCCCGCCCCTTCACCATCTCCAACAAGCCCCCACCCACCCCCACCCTCAGCCCTGCGGCAGTCCTCGGAGGGCTCGGTCGTGGGCGTACGGAGCAGTGTGACGAGATGGATCCAATCTATTCCACTCTGCTTGTCAGTACCTCCGAACGCAACAATCATTCCCCTCGACACATTCTTTCCCTCCGTTATAATTACTATTCTTGAGTTATGAGGGTACCTCTCGTCTCTCTCGATCTGTCTGTCTCTCTCTCTCTCTCTCACACACACACTCTCTCTCTCTTTACCCTGTGTGAACGGGAGTTGTCTCTTAGTGTGCTGGGGCGACCCAGCCGTGCACTCCTGCTCTGAGCGGCCTGCCTGAGTGACAGCCTCGTATGCCGCCATGGCCTCTGGACGCGGGCCCGGAAGTGCCTTGCCAAAAACACCCTTCCGTGACCTTGTGCGCGCTCGCTTTGGACACGAGATGGTCACTCCGTGTCCTATATAAACTTACCTGAAAAAACATCCATCTGTGCTCTGCCGGACGTTTCAAAATTTATGAGCAGGGACCATAAAAACATGTGGAGGGGAGAGACAGAAAGATGGCAAAGGGGCTTTTTTTTCTCCGAGAGGCCATTTTTCATCTTGGTCGGAAGTAAAGATTGTTGGGACTGGAGTGAGTCCAAGTGAACAGGAGTTCTCTGTCTTATTATCTGCGGGCTCCAGATTTGTCTTTGGATGAGGGCAGAGATTAGCTTCTCAGGGAGGTAGGGGGGGTCATAAGGGTTTGGGGGAAAGGTTTACCATGGGGCAGCTTGGAGCCCTTTCAATTGGAGAGAGTGAGACAGAGAGGGGTGAGGGTGCAAGGGGGTTAAGAGGGATCACACTTGCTGTATGTGTGTGAGTGTGTGTGTGTGTGTGTGTGTGTGTGTGTGTGTGTGTGTGTATGTGTGTGTGTCTGTTTGAGTATGTTTGTGTGTGTGTGTATGTGTGTGTGTGTGTGTGTGTGTGTGTGTATGAGCCAGTATGTTAATGTGTATTTGTGTGTCTATGTGTGTGCGTGTGAATATATTTTTGTATAAGTGTGTATGTGTGTCTCTGTGTGTGTGACTGTGTGTGTGTGTGTGTGGGGGTGTGTGTATGTGAGTGGGTGTGTGTGTGTGTGTTCTGTATGTGTGTGTGTGTTGGCATTAGATGGGAGGGAGCACTGTGTTCTGGGCTGAAGTGAAAAACAGTGTGTCTGTGCACTGCTCCCTGTCTGCAGTGACACTGGTGATGGAGTGCTGATTAGAGTAAACAGCCATCTCTGATTAGTGTCCCCACACATGCAATCTGCCACGGGGATGTCAACGGAGCGACAGAGCAAGAGAGGAGGGGTGGTGGGGGGGTGGTGGGGGCTCTGCAGATAAATATGATCTTGACTAGGCTGTATCCACCCTCCATTTTAATGAAAATAAATATCTTAGTATTATGTGTTTTTTGGAATCATAGCACCACACCCATCCTCCAAGTTTAAATGTGTGTGTGTGTGTGTGTGTGTTCATGTAGGCCTGTAGGTTTGCATTTGTGAGCACACACACACACACACACACCACCTACCCACGCACGGTGGATATGAGCAGAGAGCCTGGCAGTAGGTGGCTGGTAGTCGGCGGTCAGTGATGCTCATCACTTATCTCCCCTCTCTCAGGCTCTTTGGCCAGTCAGCCTGAATTAGTCACGCACTCCCACCAGGAGATGGAGGAGCCTGCGCCGACCCAATGCGGCTGGGCACCACATTCAGACCCGCCACGCTAGACCTACCCGTCTCTCTCCCTCTCCTCTCTTCTCCCCTCCCCTCTCCTCCTGTCCTCTCCTCCCCCCCTCCCCTCCTGTCCTCTCCTTATCCTCACCCCGCCTCGCCTCACCTGTCTCCTAGCAACCGCCATCCTCAACATAGGAATGGAGTTTTGGGCAGGGTTCCGTCTCTGCATGCAAAAGAGACAAATGCCAAGAGGTGGCTGGCGGGAGATTCGCGCGGGGGGGTTGAAAAGTGCACGTAAACACTCGGCCGCTTATTGCTTCTGCTAACGTCTGCCGTGACAGTGGCGCCCCTTAAACACCACGCACAACAGGTTACACTGTTGCTATGCCACCCTGCTGTAGCAGAAACAATACGGTGGAAGCGACATGGTCGTGCGAGTGAAGTTAGGCCTCGAGACTTGTGGGTGGACAAAGCCACTGGCACTTGGGCTGAGGGACGGCCTCGCTGGGACTAAAAAGCTGTAAAAGGAAGAGCCCTTATGAAAAAGTGGAATAAAAAAAAAAGCTCTTCTGCTCGACTGCTGAATGTCAACCTGCATTAATGTCCCCAGCATGGATTCGCTGTGGTTTAACTCTGGTCTTTAACAGTGTGTCTGCACTACAGTGTGCTCTGGGTCTGTGTGTGTGTGTGTGTGTGTGTGTGTGTGTCTGTGTGTGTGTAGAGGAAGCATAGCTCAGTGGAGCGGGCATCAGTGATGAGATGGCAGACTCAGGCAGAGGTCTGGTACTGAGAGTCACATCGCTATCCAGATGGAATACACACACACACACACACACACACACACACACGTGTGTGCGTGCACACACACACACACACGCTCAAAGAACCATCACACACCCCCATAATCCCACAGGTAATGGAAGAGTTTCAGCATGCATCATGCTCCAGCGTGCTAACTCCAACACATACACACACACACACACACACACAGTACACACAAAGCCTGTCCTAATGCTCTTGAGACATGGAGCTGAATACTAGGAGAGTTGCGTGTGTGTCTAGAGCATTTTTGGGTAGGTGTGGAAAATGATGGAAATGTACTAAAACATATCACACTTCGGTGACTTCTCGTAGCATATGCTAGGATAATAGCAATGCAATTGTCATATGCGTATATAGTACAGTACAGTACTGGGTGTACAAATGCAGTACTGAACTGAACAGGCTGTCTTAACTATGCAGCCACCTTTAAGGAGAAATCCAATCTGAATCAGTCAATAGCCTACTAATTTGAGATCCACGAATGCTGTCTGTGAGTAAAGACCAGGAAACATGGATGCAGCATAGGCCAAATAACGAAGGAAAATAACTAATGTTTACTGAAAGGGGCATAGTGAAATTTACTGTAACTTACAAGTAAGTTACTGTGCCCTATAAACATGTTGTATGTTGTATAGAATTTTCTTGCTCTCGTTCTTCCAGACAGAACTTTGGCGACATTAAACAACAGGGCTATGAATTGATCCTTATCCGAATTTTTTCTGTAATAACCTCATTAAAATGAGCTGACTTTTGACACTGAGGGAACAAACGGCTGCACGGTGAGCGGTGGCCGATCCGAATCACTGTCACTTATCTAGGTGACAGTGACGCGGACCAGCCTCACAGTGGTATCTGACTCCTAAAAATGCTGACTGTGTGTCTGACGGCATGTTTGTCAGCGCAGGGCTTCTTAATGGCTTTCCCCTCCTCAGTTAAACAGACACCGGTGGCAGAGATTACTGTCGAGATTAGAATGTCATCAGCCAATCTACAGGATGTCAAACTCATTCTTCATTTGAACTGAAATTGTCAAATGCCACAGAAAAAAAGGCTCATTTGTATGCACTTCGCTCGCACACACACACACACACACACACACACACACATCTAGAGACAATGACCAACTAGTGCAGGCACTGTGTCTCAGTAGGCACTGTGTCTCATCCCTAGATGAGATTTCCTGACAAGCAATCAAATAAGCGAACCTGCAGGTTTGTTCAGGGCATTTAGACACATCTGAAAACCTTATTACACATGCACAGATGTGTGGTGTGTTAAATTAACACCACATGGACTGTGTGCAAGTGCGTGTGTGTGTGTGGAGGCATTCCTGATTTTTATTTATTTGCCACAGTGTCTCTCCTAACACCCGCACCCACATCCACAACCCAAGCAACTAATTACATGCTCCGAACCGCTTCAAACCGCTGGCATGACACGGAATTCTGAGTGGTGCATCACACATCCTGTTTTGGGAATGAGGGAGATTGTCAATGACTGATGGTCACGCGTCTGTCACAGGCATGAATATTCTATCTTGTGCTTGCTCGTCACGGCTCAAATCAAGAATGTGTTGATGGACTCCTGCCTGGCTGCCGACTGGCCTTCTGATGTGTCGGCCTCTCATTCTGCCACTGATTATAATGGCTGCTCTCCACAACCCCCCCCCAAACAGGTGAATTTGAATACAATCCGCTGTAGGCAAGCGAAGAGGGGAGCAAGAGGGGAAGCACACACACACACGCACACACACACAATCAATAAAAACAGAGAGATGTAGCAGCGGCCCTACCTATGAAGTAGGAGAGCAGGCCAGCCAGCAGGATGGCGGCTGCTATGGCGGAGACGGCCGCGCATTTCCAGCTGCAGTACTTGGAGGGCTTCTTGAGCTTGAACGAGCTGCGGGAGAAGGTGTTCCGGGGCAGCAGCCGCGGCGGCGGAGAGTAGACCGTGCCTGACGTCAGTGGGTAGCCGGGGGACGAGCTGCTGAACAAGGGGGTGGTGCCCGAGGGCGTCTTGAACAGGAAGTGCCTGAGGAGGGACAGTGCACAGGAGCCGATAAAGCACTGATTATTAATTAAGCAAATAATTTCATTATTTGATCAGTTAATTAAGTCCAAAGTCATTAATTATGTATTATTTAATTAAGCGGTATACACACACACTTCCCAAAAAAGTTAAACAAGCTGATGAATTGAGGTGAGAGAAACAATATGCGATGCGAAAAATGTCTCAACTTTTATAACTGTGTGAGAATAAAATGAGCCATGGCACATCAGCTGAACAAAAACATGATGTAGACTTTGTGCAACACTTATGATAATAATTTTCATCATATTCGCATGAAATTGTGAGTTTAGCATCTCATTCACTACTGTATATGCTTTTTGGTAGCGTTTGCTAAATAACTGTAAAAAAAAGCTTTAACCTGTTAACCTCTTAAGGCACACCCCTATTTTTCCTTTTTTTTTCAAAACAATGGCATACCCAAATTGAAAGCTTGACAGTTCCTACATAGTTTTAGACTCAGGGATGTGCCTCATACCATTGGAAAGGTGACACCCTCAAGTTTTTTCTAGAGGAATATGTATGTTTCTGTGACATATGGACACAGAGTTATAGAGGTTGGAACTAAGTTTTTTTTTCCGCTCATTTCAAATGTCTATGAACTAACTAAGATATGAAGGTACCATCCTTATGATACCCCCAAATCAATAAATCTAGGCCCCAACTCCATTTCTCAGCTTGCTACACAAAAAAATTGAAGTCAAAAGACCAAAAATATGACTTTTCACAATAATTTTTGAGAACAAGAGGGCCTACTGACATTCAAAAGTTTATAACTTGAAAACCCCTTTACCTAAAAACATAAAATTGGTTTCAGATGAAAGCTAAGACCCTGGGCTTTCATGTCTGTTTGCTCTATTTGAAGTTACTCCTTCTGGCATTGAATGACACAAGCATAACCATAAAGAAAACAAAAAAAGAGAGGGGGGGGGGGACGTCCCTTAAGGGGTAGCAGTAACTGCTAATAGAAGGATTTTATCAACCCAGTCACCGAATCAAAATTGTTGCTTAGGCCTAGTAAAGCACCAAATACTTCTGAAGTACTATTCCCATTATTGTACTCTGTAGGAAATAAAAGTTGCGAAAGCTGCACGTCTGCACTCTGATGCGTGTGTCAAAGCCCTCTCAGGGAAGGGCGGGCCGTGCCGGTGCCAACGCTGTTGCTGGGGGCAGTTGGTGCCAGGTGGGCGTCGGGCCGGGGCAGTCTGTGGAGGGGCAGATGGAGCGGGGATGAAAGTGGTCAGTGTCTGACCGTGGCACTTTGATGACGATTGGTCGGCCTTGATCGCAAGCTGGCGCCCCCACACAAACCTCGAACTCCCCCCACCCCACAGTTAACTGTGCTCTCAGATCTCCTTCCATCCATCTTGTCCGGGGCAGGGAGGTTGGATCCGACCTGACCCCACCTGCTCTACCCCATTCACTCCTCACCTAGGAGCTGGTGTCCTCATGGCACTGGACATGACTCCATTCTACTGAAACACTAGTGAGCCCTGGACATGGCTCCACACTCTCACTGCCCTATCTCCTTACCCAAACACTCTCTCTCCTTCTATCTCTATCACTTCCTGAAACACTAGTGAGCACTGGACACTGGGCCCTCTCTACCCTGTACCCTGTAATCAAACAAACAAGCCTGTCTTCCTCCCTCTTTCTCTCTTGCTGAAGAACTAGAGCGTTCCATTTACTTTTATTTTTTTATTTTTATTGATTCTAAGAACGCGTAGGCTTGTGTTGTGATTGCTGAGGTTAACAATGCCAAACCATCACAACTGCTATGCAAAACTACAAATCTAACACTTCTATATTTGTAACAATAGTAGTACTTATAAGATACAACATTTTTACAGTTTTTCCACTATTCCGTTTCTGTAGTGCAGAAACAGCTGCCCAAGGCACATCACAGAGTCTGAACCCTGTTCTCTAAAGACAAACATTTCTTCAATTTATGCTTCAATCTAGGAATTCTGGTTGGTAGTCTGATAAAGGCTGTTGAAACTGATAGCGTGTGGCACCACTTTTAAATATGGCAGCGTGTCAGAGAAAGATCCATTCAATCTGAGGTCCTGCAGGCCAGAAAGGCAGCGGACATATGCTGCACAGGGGAACTAATGGGGAGGCCAAACAGGGAGGCTCCATTTCCCGGGCCTGATGATGGCTATTCCGTGTCAGCTCCTCCAAAGCCACTCTCTGTCTTTGTCCCTGCCTCGGCATGTGTTTTAATCCACTACCAAGGTCACACACACAGAAACTCAAATGCACACACACAGACATACACACATGTTCTATTTCAAAACATACCTGAACACCCAAACACACACACACATATACAATCACATACATATACACACACACACACACACACTGTAGCAGTGGCCCTTCCTATGAAGTATGTATATATACACACAAATGCACATTCATGAAAACACACCCATATACAAACACGCTGGCTGTCTCTGTGGTTCAGCACCATCCATCCTGGACTCTAACCTTAGAGCTGGCCCGAGAAGGTTGGCTGCCTTCTCCAGTGACTAACATTTACATGAGCATTTATCCATTTAGCAAACCCTTTTATCCAAGGCGGCTCCAAGATAACTTCCACTCCTTATCAGCATGTGTGCAGCCCAAGATGTGAACACCCATGACAACGAAAATAAACACACACACACACACACACACACACACACACACACATACAAAGATACACTCTGATGCTCTCTCTCTCTCTCTCCCTCTCTCTCACACATAAGCATCTCCATTCTTTCTCTCTGTCTCTGTCTCTCTCTCTCTCATGACCTTGGTGTTGTTAGTGCCTTCCTCCAGCAGCCAACCTACATGAGCATCAAATATTAAACACTCAAACGATGGCTTTAAGACCAACAGTAAACTATCACTTGCCTTGTCTGATGCTCAAATGTCAAGAAGCGAGGCATGAGGCAAAAAGAGGCGTGTCAGCGCCGGCCTGGGCCGTTTGCGAGCAGGCAATCTTTTGCTGAGCCAAAGATACATTTTTTATTCCTTTTTTTTATTCCTTGGAGAGCGATATGGGGATGTGGAGAGGGGGGCAGCATGAAGGAGGGCAATAAAGTCTCGGAGATGTCAGATATTTCTAGACCCAAGAAAGCCTCCCGGTGGCCTCATCCACAAACTAATGAAAAGACGGCGCAGGGCAGCAGTGGAGCAATGGTCAGTGGTCGGGCCTGATTAATCTCCCGCACACAAGCAAGTGCTAATGTGGCTATTGCACCACAGAGACACAGCAAAACGCTGCTGTTCCACCAAAAGGAAACATAAAAGCACACTCTTTATATTTATTTCGCCACAAACATTTTGTTATTGTTTTTGCTAGTGTGGACACTTAACAACGACAAGCTCAATCAAATCATATAGGGTAAAATAAGAATCGAAATAGCAAGACAAACATCACATTGATCACGGTTCTTTACCACGTTACACCCGGTTGCACACTGTGAGGGTCCCTGAGGACGGTGCTTTAGGATGCCAGAATGAAGACAGCTCAAACTGGAAATGATTTTTTTTTTTTTAATTAAAATTAGGATTCTAGAGTTCCAAATGACACTTAAAGGTAGGGTCTACGATTTTTGGAGCATGCACTTTTTAAAGCAGGGCTAAGCAACATTCTGTTTTTTTCTCTCACAAGCTCCCACTAAAGACTGCTGTATTGCATTGTATTGCACTGCATTCTATTGGAGGCTGACCGCTGCTGTTGAACATTGCAAATGCTGTATCTACTGTTGTAGGCCACAGTAGCGCATTCTACACTGTTTGTTCGCCGTGTAATGACCCATGTTACCTAAACAGTATGAAACGGATTAATTAACTGAAAAATGTTGCTTAGTGGGTCTTTAACATATTGCTTGAAATACTCTTCACACCCCCATTGCAACCAATTAATTAAAAGTTTTAGTGGCCTCTAGAACGAACAATCCAGGAAAAAACACTATCCAATCATAATGAATGGACCGTTCAGTATGATTGGATTCTGACGCATCTATCAAACTGCAATCCCTCCCTCCCCCTCTGCACGTACCCTTCTTCGTGAATGAATGGTGCATGCTCAGAAGTTTGGCAGGAAGCTAAACTAGAGCCAGTTAGCACCGAGCATTCTTAAACGTATACTGTAGTTAACACACAATACTAAATACGGCAACGACAATTTAGTCGTTAGGAGAGGGAGGGCCTGGGGGGAGTAATCGTTGTACACTGAGGGGAGGTATTTGGTTAGCGGGGGCGGGATGCTTTTTTCAAATCAGTCTCAGAGGTTCAAGTGATTTTCAGAATTGTAGACCCTACCTTTAATGATTTTTCTACTTTGTCCCAGTTGTTTCTTTTTTTCAAATCAAATTAATTACTTACAATTAATTACATGTACTGTAACAGTCATTTCAAAGATAAAAAATACGTTAAAAATATAATAAATTAAGTGGGTTTTACTCTTTATTTTTTCCAATTATGTCTAATGAAATATATGTTAAAGGAAAAGTGATGTTTGACTCAAATAACTTAAATATAAGTTTATTAATTTCAGAACATAGTTGAAACAGCTCAATCACAACTGAGTCAAAGGGGAATTAATCTCTTTCTTTCATTTTCCAATTTCAACACTGTCTGCATTGTTTATCCCTTGTTTTCCTTGGAATCGGCCCCTTAAGACATGTCGATCCCCCTTTTGTGGGCTTGGAGAATATTTTTATAGACTTTTAATTGTGAGCATTCACAGCACTCCTGCTTTTGCCAGAGAATTGGCCACAGTGTGCCACTATGACTGAATGCACCCCGCTGAGATACGGGAACCATCAAACACTCAAAACACACACAGGCAGACACACACACACACACACACACACACACACACACAAAAGCATACAAACACACACACACACACACAGACACAAAAGCATACAAACACACACACAGACACAAACACACACACACACACACACACACACGCACACATGCACAAAAACACAAAGCAAATACAACAAAATGCACCAAAACAAAAACAAGGGAAGTTGTGAAAAAGGCTCGCTCTCACCATAAACACTCCCCAAGAGGACGGGCGGAAGACCAGAGCAATTAACATGGAAGACGTCAACAGATAATGAACCCAAATCCACTGGCGGTGTGTTATTATGGAAGCCCTGCCGCTGGAAATTGTGAGAAATGACAGTCGGATGCTTTTGTTCCACTCTGAGCTTCAGTAGTGACTACCACTGAGAGCCATTGAAGGTCTACAGCTTTTAATTATTTGCTCAAATTGCATGCATTATCTAGTCTTTAACCAAAACAAAGCAAAACAAAGCAAAACAAAAAAAACAATATTTGCGACAAAATATCCAGGCGGGGAACTTACGGGTTTGCATGCCTGTAGGTATGTGAATGATGCATTAATGCCACTGTGAAAAGCAGACAGAGGCTGGATGTGTTTCACTCCACAGCCTGAGACCTGGCCCAACTCCACTCACTCATTACCATCACACTGAAATGATTTTTAATGCATTTCACGAACTCGACATGATCTCAATGGGGATTTAGCCAGTCCTGCTCAACCATCCTTAAATCATGGTGGGGGATAAAAGAGCCACTTAACACCGAGCGAGCGTTATCTAAGATTCATTAGTATTACTCAGTGAATCATAACACTTCAAAAATGTATGCAGTTCCTACTATTCCTTGGCGAGACACAATTATGTCATGACATTTCAGTTTGTTTCTCACTGAGATCAGCCTGTAACAGGGTTGTTAGTGGTGTATGGGGACAATTACAGGGGATAAAATCTCATTAAGAAAAAACACACACACACAGTATGTATATATGTATGTATGTATGTATGCACGCACACATGTACATGTATAGATGTATGCAAACCACATAGGCTGGAGATAATCAGCTTATACCCAATGATTAATCTTGTCATATTTATGTTATTATTATTATTAATTATTTTTATTATTATTTAATGCTAATGTTCTTGTGTGACAAACAGGCTCAACAAGCAGTTGTACTTTGCTCCTCGTGTATCAAGCATTGGAGACCATTTAAATACCAATACACAGGATCTGAAAGCGTTGCAATTGGTAATGCTTAATCATGTTATATTTATATAGGATACTGCAATATTAGGGGTGTGTTAGGAACCTTGTCTCCTTATGTGTAATGTTATGCTTGCTTATCTTGTGTCCTCTTAGATCTTTTCTTAGAGGCTTTGTTACTGTTCACCCAATCCCACACCTGATGGACTGGCATGCCAAGGTGGGTCAAAGAAATACTTTCCCTTATTTCATGATATTGCGTCAGGCCATGAAGTCATTCTAACACTGTGTATAGCAGCGCCATACAAGTGGAGCCATTCTGAGGCTTCATATGTAATGTATGGTCGTCAGCAGGAGACATGCCGTTGGGGTGTCGTTACAGTCCAACTACAAAACGTGATGACTGGAGTTAAAGACTACAACAACCATGATCAACTGCATAAATCAGGAAGGATACGGTACAGCCAGTGAGGAATATGCTGAATCAACTTAATGAGACATTTCTTTCTGTATGCATTTGATTTTTTCTTCTAGATGCGTTCTTTCTTTTGAATGTTTTGAGTTTTCTAAAGATGTGGGCAAGCCCACCAATCCTTCGGATAAAACAATTTTGACCTACTTCTGTTTGCCAGCAATGTGACAAGGACAAGGACCATTCCATATGCCTACCCACCATTCCATAAAGTGGGATTTTATCATTTCTGTACGTAGTGATGAATGTTTGTCTCAAGAGGGCCTTGACTGGCAGATGAATCAAGCACAGGTTCAGTCCACTGCAAGCCTTTGGGTGAAGCATTATTATATGCTTGCACTTAGGAAGTTCTGAAGTCTTATGGTAAACACCCTGAGGTATCATTGTTGGGAAAAACAGCAGAGTCACCCGATTGGCCAGGTGCAGGGGGGCACCCGCTGAACAAAGAAATCTGAATTGAGGTGTGAGTGCCGGTCGAGGGTAATGCCCCGGCTGTGGCCATTAATGCGCCTACTCACAGAGCGGCTTTGATGAGGAGGCGGTGAGGGAAGGCAGTCAGATATCTGCAGGCACATTGATATGTTTGAAGTGTCTGTCCATACAGTAAGTCAGAGTGAGTGTGTGTGTGTGTGTGTGTGTGTGTGTGTGTGTGTGAGTGTGTGTGTGTGTAGGGATGACTGGAAAGGAGCAAAGTAGGCCCCATTAATGAAAAAGAGCCGAAAGACATATTAAACCATTTCCCTGGGCCTGCCACCCACCTTCTAGTGATTTGCAAAACAGCCTGCTTGCCCGCCTGCATTGTTGTGACAATGGCACTCATTCCACAGATGACACTGCATCTGCATGTCAGCGTGTGTCACTCATGCAGAGACAGCACCCAGCACACACACACACACACACACACACACACACACACACACACACACAC
>JAGFZM010000055.1:1937120-1952194 GCA_017657215.1 Limnothrissa miodon | reverse complement strand
CACACACACACACACACACACACACACACACACACACACACACACACCATATTGGCATTCTGTCCGAGCCATCATCACCACCAGCTCAACATCTCACTACACCCACATGCACCTGAGTGGTATGACCTTATTTACAGATACTGCCTTTATTTGACCAGAAACACTCTGCAACCAATGCAACCAACCTCTGCTAAGACAGACAAAAAAAAAAAAAAAACAAGACAAAAAAATGGCGTAGCGTTGCCTGTGAAGGCAGCAGCAGTGTGTGTGACAAGACACCCCAGCTGAGCAGGGGGACACCCCCAGCACGTCAGGGGGCACTGGCGAACGGGCAGCGGGGCCTCGGTGGCAGGCGTGCCAGGCTGGCCAGTCATGGCAGGGAGAAGCGGAGTGGAGCCGAGTGCAGTAGAGTGGGCCGCGCTGGAGGGCAGCGCCGGTGCCTGCGCTCGCGGTGAATAAAACATCTGAGGAGTGCAGTCAGTCGCCGACTCATGAATAGTGCATGAGCAATGTTCAGGGTGTGATTCGGGAACAGGGGGAGAGAACCTCGATCTCAGCAGGAGAATAGTAACGGCAGACACACCATGCCCAAAAAAAAAAATGAAGAGGTGGGAGGAGTGTGTGTGTGTGTGTGTGTGTGTGTGTGTGGTGGAGGTGGAGGGGGGGGACCAGGGAAATGGAGACAGTGAGTGAATGAGATAGACATGGTGATGGAGGTGGCAAGAGAAAGAGAAAGAGACAGAAAAAGATTGAACAGAGGAATGGAACCCGATGTGGCTTCCGTGTCTTTCTGCATTAAGCTAAGAAATGTGGTGGCAAAAGCAATAACACTGTATCAAGTGATCTGCAGTGAGGCATGCTATTGCTTCAATGTGTGTCAATGGGATTCACTGACACCTGGTTATGCCCCTAATGCATAACACCATCCAATACGGCAGTGCCAAGCCGGAGCGCTGCTCCATCATGCACACCTTGCTGGCACGCCACTCGCCACTTGCCAAGTGCCAACAGCAGCCAGATGAGCAGAGATTGGAGCAGGTGCCCAGATGCCAGTCAGTCAGTCAGTCAGTAAGAGTGCCCCCCCCGCCCCCCACCCCCGTCCTTCACCCAAACTCCCAAACCCCTCTTACCGTGTCTCTAGAGGCACGTTGCTGTTCAGCGCCCAGCTGTCCTGCAGCTGCACAGACTCGGGCGTGGAGGGCCCGTCTCCGGGGCCCTGCGGCTGGTGCTGGTGCTGGTGCGCGTGGCCTGCGTTGCGCCGGCTGCCACCAGTGGCGTGCGTGGTGCTGCGGTTCAGAGTGCTGGCCGAGGACTGGTGGTGACTGGTGGTGTGAGGGGGTGGGAGGGGTGGGCGCAGTGTGGACTGGCTGTGGTGGCTGGAAGAACCTGCAGAAAGAGAGAGAGAGAGAGAGAGAGAGAGAGAAGGATGAGGAGAGAAAAAGGGTGAGAGAAGAACACAGAGGGAGGGGTGAGATTACTCACATGACTAATTACCACCAGTAGGATCACAGCGCTGGAAACATATTAAAATTACACCATGCTTGTCATCCTGCTCCACATAGAACCTTAATTCAAGACCCTTTTCTGAAACCACAACATAGTAAAGTAAAATAAATTAAAATTCTGTATGCAAATAGTGTATAAGATTTAATTGGTAGTTAGTACTGTAATGTTTGGCAATATCAATAATTTTTAGGGAACAACACAGCATTTCTGAGTGTGTAGAAACCTAATTGCCAATATTTTACACAAATATTGTTATTATTACTCATTATTGTGATAAATTTTAATTTCAAATGCAAAAGAGTTCAAATGCAAAACTCTAAGTCTATTTGCAAGGAATTAAAAGAAATATATTTAAATAATTTTGATAAACTTTATTTCTCAGCTCAACTTAAATTGGATTGTTTGTCTTTACCTGATAATTACATTCAACTTGCAGTTTTACAGCTATGACAACTTATTTTTAAAATATTTTTCGAAAATAGATTTTGCATTATAAGGCTTTTACATACAAACTCCTCATACATCAAAAAAAAACATTTTGGTACTATACAGTAGGTTCTGAGAGTCTGCTGAAAGAACAACATGGCTTTATATGAACTTAAAATTTCATAGAATAACATTTATTGTTCTAGCATTGTTATTAACATAAACAGCCTTGTAAATTAAAATGTCATAATTTGTTGTTATCTGAGCAGTTCAATGTAACAAACACTCGCATAACCCAAACTAAAAACACCACATACTGTGTAATGAACTTTCAACTATAAACAAATTCATGTGATGAGCAGTCTTGATTAGAGCAATGTGATGTATGATTGGAACAATTTCAAGTACAAGCTGCTAAATGTTAAATTCTACAATATAATAATGAACTTCTTTTTCAGTACTGCTGTCCTAATGTGCCTGTGTATGGCAGTTAATGCGCTGCTGGCTGTGCCTTGAATGCACCAGAGCATTTAATTCTACAGAAAACAATAGAAAAAACAATGTTTACTTTTCAGAGATGCCTCAACAATCACTGGCAAGATCTATTCAAAGGATAGGATGTCTATTCTTTAACTTACACTTTCAATTTTCCAGATTTAAGCAAATTTTTCACACTACTGTCATTGTAGCAGTGTCTACTTTCAATTTATTGTTTTCATTCTCGAATCTTTGTTTGCTCAGGCTTACACCTATAAAACAGAGGCAAAATAAAGATTCGATTCGCCTGCATTGATCATAATCAGGATTTTACGATTCCTGCATGCAAGAGACACTATTAGGTAAAGGTCGAATGAGCTTCAATTAAAATTCATCCAGTGCTGTTTCTCTTTTCACCCAGAGGCGAGGTTCTTGCTTCACAGGAAAGAGACAAACCTCCTCCTCCTCCTCCACCACCACCATCAGCAGCTCAAAGGCCTCATGTCTTCTGAGAGAGAGAGAGAGAGAGAGAGACACAGCAGCTCAGATGAAAGAGGGTCCGAGGCCCAGAACAGATCAGCCACGGTTCCAGGTCCAGCGCGTGTAATCTCCCGCACTCCACTCTGTTGCAAAACAGGGGGGAAAATAGGCCCGCCAACAAAAGCCCAACTCCACACAAAGACCAGAGGCTGAGAATTCCCGAGGAATAGCAGTGGGCAACAATGGCTCTGCGGAGCTGCGGATTATACTGTGTGACATGTCCATCAAAGCATCCCCCCACTCAGTTTGTGGAACTGCAATCCAGCCAAACTTCCGCACAAAAGGCGTCGCGGGCCTTGGCGTTTAATGTACTTTGATAACCTTGGCGAGGTGCAGATCCAAGGTTTGCGTTTTTTTGTTTCTTTACCTCCTTGAGAGACCCGCAGTTAAAACAAGAATCGAAGCGACAGCCATAGACTGCTATTAACTGGCCTGTGAATGGACATGAGATGGTGGGGGACATCTCTAATGGTCTGTAAGCACATTGCTTCAGCCAGGATCCATCGCTTTAACAAACAACAAACTCATGCTGGGGGCCCCCAGAGAATGAAGGCAGTGGATGGGGCCAAGACAAAGGCACCCTTCCCATGGAACGAACACACACTACAAGCCTGATCAGCACCCACGGAGGCAAAGTCACTACAGTAATGCTCAGATTACAAATGTATACCACAGGCATGCCTTTTATTAGTCTACTGTATTATTTGAAACGGCCCATAGGACCCTTTGCATTCACGCTCACGCTCACACACACACACACACACACACACACACACACACACACACACAGAAGCCCCATTGAAAAAGCTGACCAGTCATACAAACATCAAACATACTGGTATGTAACACATTATCTTGCATCTTTAATTTTTATCCCAAATGCTGACCAAACATTAGTGCTTTCCACATCTTGAATTTAGTACTCTTCTCTGGTTCTATACTGTACATAGTCAGCATTGGTGTCTCTCCTACATGAAATGGGAGAAGCAAATGATTTAAACAACTACAAACCCATCCCAAAGCATCCATGCTTAACAAAATAGTTTGAATTGTTTGTTAGAATGTTAGAATTATCTCAAAAAATTATCTCAGCTTTTGCTGCTACTGCTGTAGATAGCAAGAAACTGAGATTTTATGATTATAGACTTTCAACGCTGTTGAACATTAGCTACTAGGAAATTTCCCTGCATGGTTTAAAGATGTATCAATGTCACAACTATCAACTTCATAACACAGCTATAATTTCTTGTGTCCAACGTAATGTGGCTCCACAGGGCTAAGTTTTGGACCCTTTAATTTTTACATTGTACATCAATGATATCTGTATATCACTTGATCACAGTAAAGTCAGTAATCTTATTGCAGACCGCAATTGTGCAGACCGTACACTTGTGCAATATTAGTATCATATCTTTGCTTTTTACTGCATTCAAACCTCCTTTAAAAAAAAATTAAGACTAAGTTAATGAGGTGTTTTTTCTAAAAAAAAATTAAGACTAAGTTAATGAGGTGTTCCAATTCTAATGGCATCATAATTTACTCTCTAAATGGGATACAAGTAAATATCTTGGCATTTGGGTAAGATGACAGGCTGTCTTTTAAAACACATGTGGTTAAACTCACAAAAAAGGTGAACATTGGCTCTTTATACAGATTAAGTAGGGTTGTGTGTGGAAAGGCAGCACTACAATGGAACCGGTGCTAACAAGACCGTTAGTAACCACACCAGTCAGACCGATAACATGGTTTTTGGGGCCTCATTATGATGTCAATTAAATTCCCAGCTGTTTTTAACTCTGGTATTTGGACATCAAAACAGTATTCCAATCCATTATTATGATTATGATTATTATTATTATTATTGATAATAATAATAATAATAATAATAATAATAATAATAATAATGTTGTTGTTGTTATATTGAAAATAATAATAACCATTTGTTTGGGCTTTTTTTCTTCAGGTTATTTCAGGTGATACCAGCACCGTTTTAAAAGCAGCAGTTTAGCACCGGTATCTAAAAAACATACTCTCTACAGAACAAAATGGCCACAATGTCAGTGTTACTCACAATGCTTTCTATATACATGCAGCCTGTACTGTACCTTGAAACGACTTTTAGTTTATCACAGTGTCTTATGATTTATTATTGGCAATACTTTCTCATTATTGTAACCTTTACCAGAATGTTGCTACCAGAATGTTGCTGCCTAGTCTTCTCTCAATTATTAGAGAAAAAGACACTCTTTACTTAAGTCATTAATATAATAGTTAATACTGGTACCACTACCAGTATAGTTAAGGTGGCTGCCTAGTAACAAACACCTTGCTGCCATGACTAGACCCAAGGAATCGTGAAATTCAGAAATAAAAACTGAATTGTCATATAAACAAAGAATTGCATGAAATTTGTTTGGATGGTGACGTTTAAATCCATGCTTTTTTTTACATTTTCCATTCTAAAACTGATCTAGTCTGGTCAAATTGCAGCATTCTAGTTTATCTAGTCTAACTGTCTAGTCTAACTATCTGAAATGTTATGTGAGTTCATTTATATCTGCTATGCACAATAATTACAGAGAAATACCCTGTCTCCTGACACAACATTGTTTCTTAGAGGACTGGTAACATTTTTGTTACTTGGAGGGATAAAACATACCAGTAGATGGATAAAATGAGGTAAAGGTGAATTGCTCATATGCTGTACATAGGCTAGTCATAATGATAGCCTATTTAAAACATTTTTTGTGAAAAGGCATGGCATTAAAAACACTGATGCTTTCCCAATCAATATCTAGGCCTAAAATACAACAAAAGCCTATTCATGATCATAATAGTTCTATATCACAGATAAATGTCTCACAGACCTATGGTGAGATACATGCAAAAATGAGACAAAACCATATGTAAGGAAATTTTCTTTTAGCCTCTCAACCTTTATCAAAATATAAAAAAAGAATCAGAATCTTTTATGCCAGTACACACATGGAGTATGTGAGAGTTTCATACAACCCTTTCCAATTATATTGTGTGTACAACCCTGGCTAACATATTTTCTACAGAAACAGTAAATGGAACTGTATTATATTCTTACCTTAACTCAGTTTACCTACAAAATGAAACAGATTACAAGATGTTTGCAAATTAGACCAGCCTGTGTCAGCAAACACTTAAGTCTTAGATGGATGATATGCCTATTGTACAGTGTTCTTGTTTTAATTGATTTAATGTAATTTTCTTGCACAATTATTCATTTTTCTTTTCCTTCTATTTTGTTTTTTACTTTTGTTTCTCATTAATTGTTTTCCATTGTATTATTGTAAACTCACAGCATTGCTGAAAGAGAACTCAATGCTCAGTAAGTTCTCCCTGAATAAACAATGGTTGATGATGAACTGAGGCTATGTATTTAGGGTGATGTTGGCTGATGTTGGGGTTGCAGTAAGCTGGGGGTTAGGATGGTGCATCATATGCCATGCAATTTCACTGAAGCCTGAGAGATCATAGAGGGGGTGGATGATATAGTGACAAAATGGATGTCACAGTATGGGGTGATGTAGGAATGGTACTCAAGAATAATCATATAGATAAATGAATATGCATCATCTGCATTTTTACTCACTCACTCACTCACTCACACACAGACCAAAGTGCTTGTTTCAGTTTGGTGTGAAATATTACCAGTCTAGTTCCATGCAAACATGTTGGAAGTAAAAGGCTGGCGATTAAGGACAGAATAAAAAAGGCGAGACCCTTTTGTCTCAGACATAATTCTCTCTACTCCCTGAACACTGCATAAAATAGCACACAGATCATACTATTATGGTCACTATGTCTATTATTTAAAATAAGCTAAATTTTCAAAAAACAAAACAAAAAAAACCTCAGAATTGAGCATGTGTTTCACAGGACCGTGGCTTGGCCCGATAGTTTGAAAAATATCCTCCACTTCTTTCACTCTCATGTGTTCACACTAGACAGACAGCTTCTTATATGGATCACCGAACAAATCTACTTAATGCTCCCTAGAAATTAAGTTTCCCTTTCATAGTGAACACAGCTACCAACCATGCTGTATCATAATCCTTTCATTCAAACTTATTTATGTCGTCAATTTTAATTTACCATCCCCACAACACCACCACCACCATCTCCAGCGGTGCTAAGCAAGTCTCAGCTGATGATGGATTCTGTCTAATAACAAATCCTTCAGATGCAGATGCGCTATCTGCTGTTGTGTTTGCGCACAGCCGAATTCATTTGACATTTGTGCGGCTGTGTCATGAGCCTGCCGCCATCCTTTCAGCCTGCGATTCATTGGGATGTGAAGCGGCTGTGAAGTCATTCCATCCTTTCAGCTGACACTCATTTCTCTGCTCCATCCTCAATGCCGCGCCCCGCTTTCAAAATGTGTTTTCGTCCCAAAGCTTGCCGTTCCCCACCATTTAACAGTGTTTATGAATAATTGAGTCTTGATCCAGTGAGCAAACCTCGGCGGCAGACAACACAGACCCTGTGGCGGCTATTTCTCCGTCTCCAACACATCCACCCCGCTTCCTGTTTCTCATCACATTCTGCAACGAGAATCTGTGTTTTGGTTCACAGGTAATCTGGATTTTGATTAGAGAATTGTCGAGTTCCTGTGTTCAGAAGAGATCAGCATGTTGTGAGAAAACAGCTCACACAGGACAAGATGAGGACACACTATACTAAATAAGAAAAAGAAAAGGTAAGGTTTTTTATTTTTCACTTTTTAAATTATGTTTTTTTTTTTTTACCACCACCCTATTCAGTGATAGTTAATTATTTTTGTATTTTTTCTCACAAGGACATTTTCCATTAGAGAAAATACAATATAGGGAAAAAATGCAACCAAAAATACAAAAAGAAAACGGAAATCCTGTTTGAGAATAAAAAGGCTGACAGCAATTATGCTTGAGAGGCAATGCAGTGAGAAGAGGAAAGGAAGTACAGCAGAAGAGCATGGCGGGCGGGCGGGTGGGGTGGGATTGCTGGTGCTGGTGCATGGCAATGGCGAAATTACTGCGGCAAGGGATGACAAGGATTAAAATAAATTGCCCAACGTGAGCAGGGGGAACCTTGGAAAAACAATACCAGTAAAAGCATAAATGTCAATTTGGAATGATAAAAGACTCAATCTGTATGTGGCAGGGAAGGCCCCTAGATACTCTCAGGTAATAGAAACTGCGATTTCTGCTGTGACTAAGGCTGCTTAAAATATAAATGAGATGGTGTGATTGGTGAAATATCTTTCAGTTTCTTTAACGTTTTATTCACCCCTTTTCATATACAGAAGCCCTGAGAATGTCCTCCAGGACAGGCCAGAGGGCTAGGTGGCTTATTGGACTCTCATGTTACAGTATAGCAGCTCCAGCTATTCACAGTGGGTTCATGCACACACACACACACAGACACACACACAGACAGACACACACACACACACACACACAAACACAAAGACCACAAACTCACCAATCTATATTAGTATGAAATGAAAGCTACATCGTCGTTGTATCACATCAATATATTTTCATATGTTTCAATTTACGAAGATACAACTTCTTGGGTGACATTTGAACATTATATTTTATATTAAATTCAATGTCAAATCTACTTTCTTTAAAATATTAAAAAAAAAATCTAAAAACAGGCTGTAATTGATACAGACTACTAACACCGATACACTAAAACAAATATGACAAATTACTGACAAATATATTGAAAAAAAGAGAAATAATCTTGCCATGTGCTCACTACAATACACTATTTTGGTACATATATCTCTCTACCCTGTTTACTCAATTTGCTTAATTGTTGACACAAAAAAAGAATTCCCATATATATTTAACAATATTGCTTATAACAATATATACTGTAACAGTGCGGTTTTATAGTTTATACTTACAGTATTAGCTAAGGTTGTGACAGACCTGTTAGCAGGAATAAAATTTCAATCAAATTTAAATTTTTAAAAATGTGAAGTTTTACCAACCACAGAAAGATAAACTGGTAAAGTTCACCGGGCAAAATAGAAGGTCAGTCATTTATGTGTGAAATCTACCAGCCAGCTTCAACATTTACCAGCATTTAGCTGGTGGCTTGTGCTAATTTTGAGCACTGCTTTTGAGCACTGCAGATCAAATCATCAAGACAACTGTATAAATCTCAGTGTGCTGTGCCAGTTTCCTGCCTGAATTAAGTATAAGACAAGTCAGCTAATTGGGACCCTTTTAGTTTTACACTTTGTTATAAAGAATTTGACATTTTTTTTCTTTATTGCTGCATTGTTTGCCTTTATCATTAGTCAAACTATACATAATTCATAGCACTGGTGTACGGTACATAATTTATAAAACTGGTGCCGATTTAATACTTGTTTTTTTATATAGTGCTTTGAACAATCTTGTTCAAAGTAAAAAGCCTTAATCAGTCAGGATAAGAACAAAGAAACATTGTTAGTCACTTCACAAAAACCTGCAATAAAGTGTTCTAAAATGCTTAATGTGGTTCCAAACCTTCCATGGAAGAAATAAAATGAAATCAAATCAAATCCATGAAGTCAATAAAGCTACTGAGAATCATTTTTATATTGTAGCTTGAAAACTATCACAGCAAAGATCTTGGGATCTAATTTACACAGATTTACGAGTACAAAGACAGTCTGGGAAAAAAAGATGGTCTACTACTGTCGGTCATGTTATTTTGATAGCCTATCCAAAATCCTTAGTGTAACCTGTTGGAAAATCCGAGGGCACCTTTGAGACACCAACATGTTGGTTTGTATGTATTTATCAAGAGCAATTAGAGACAATACCGCTCACTGGCCACTGCGGATCAGTGTTGGATACAAGAGTCAGAGAAGCTAAATTAAGCAGTAGCATGCAGCGTAAATCTTCCAGTGAAGAAGCTGTGCTGACAAGTCTCGGAGGATATGCAGCGAGGGGATGGAGAGGTGGCCAAGGGGCACAAAGTCATAACCACTGGGGGGTGGGGGGTGAGGGGGGTCTGACACTAACCATCCCCAACACACCCTCTACACACACACACACACACACAGACCACAACAGCTGAGGATGTGTGATATCCAAAGGACACAGAGAGCTAGGCAACAAAGCGTGCTACTTAGACCTGTCCCCCTGATCAGGCTCCCTTCATCTCCGAGGCTTAATTAAAATCCCAGAGATCGCAGCACTTTAGTGCTAATGAAAAAAAATGAAGGACGGTGGTGGCGGCGGTTGTGTGGGAGGATGGCAAGAGGCAACAACTGAAGGATTCAAGGATTCGGAGCACAATATTTCTCAGCCTCATCTACTCAGCCTGGTTAATTAGAAGAACAACTGTCCTTTCACTGCCAAAATCAGAGAGACAGGCCAGTAAATTTGCCCTGAAACACCCGACCATAAACTAGATAACATTCATTACATCTGTGGCAACGACATTATTTAGTTAAATACTCAGACAGCACAAATGAAAATGCTTTTGTTCCCAAAGACACACACATAGAAATATGGGGGTGATAAAACATTCAGAGACACAAACCTCTTGTGATTTCTGTGTTAGGATATTTTTTTTCCCAACGAGACAAGATACCAGAAATAGTTAGTAGGGGGGAAAAACAACATATGAATAATGCATTGCCTGTATTAGTGTGCTAAAAGCCAAGCTCTTTCCAGGAGCACTGGAGCTAATGCTCCTCAGAAGTACATGCAGACACGCGTGTGCACACACACATACATCACTCATGCACACACACACACACACACACGCACACACACAGACACACACACATGTGGCATAGGCATGCTTGCAGGGTTTGGGGGCAGACCAAAGCAGGAGAGAGACAGAGAGAAGGGGTGTGGGGTAGGGAGGTAGTGTAAGACAGGGAGGTAAAATCTGAGGAAAAGTATGGGAAAAAGAAGACAGTAGAAGAGAGGTGAGGTGAGGTGGGGAGAGGTTTGAACAGGCCTCACAAACACATTGAGGAGTATCATGCTAGAGACACCCCATCTCTTTCAAGGACACCTCTGAGAGTCTGAGCGGGGCGGGCTGGAGAGGGGGTGCCTACATGCATGCATATGCCACCTGCTAACCAGAGCAGCGCAGACGAGAGCCAGAGAGAGAGAGAGAGAGAGAGAGAAACATCACTGCATACCAATCACCCCCTAGCAGCCGAGCTGGATGGCAAACAGAGATAGTGAAGACAGCACAGCTTCAGAGCTGGAGGGAGTAAAGGGAAAGCCTGAGTCTTTGGCTTCACTGGAACACCACACAGATAACCCCCCAAGTGCTAAATACACTTCCCCCACTGCATAAAGTCTAGGATTAAAAAATCACGATTAACATTTTAACTACTGATGAACAGAACTCATATGACTACATGAGTACGACTCTGTACACCAGTGGTTAATACCTCTCAAACAGTATATCAAGAATTTCATGGTGTAAGTGGTGTACTTCTACATGTATATCTATTATCTATATATTGTCTACAATTATAGCTATATATATATATCAATACAAAAAATACAAATGTAATCTCAAGTGGGAAAAAACCCAACTCGCTATACAGTAGCTGCCATGGGCATGAAGCCCTCTGTCATACAGTACATGGAGTGAGTGCAATCAATTATTAAAAAGGCAGTGTCTGAGTTTTTGACATGTGGAATAGGCTGGAAATACAGCTACACCTAAAGGGAGTGCTGAATCTATTACAGACAACTCTAAAATAATTCATTCTTAGGAGCTGGTTTCTAGCTGTATTTGTGGCTTTTAGACTGCTGTGTGACATTATTTGAGAATGTAAACTGAAAATGTCCTCTTCTAAAATGTATACAATGTGAACATTATTACATGTTACTATCTAAACAGTATTCATTTGGATATCAGGAAATCTTAAATGTCATGTATTTATTTAAGAGTATCATTAGAACGCTGAGACCCTATGTAGAGAACGGGTGGTTGAAGAACAGAAGAGTGCATGTGAGAAACTGCTGAATGTATAATAAATCCTGTCAGAACAAAAATAAAAAAATAAAAAACACTTCTGTAAAAAAAATTAAAATGTGTGCTTCTCCTACATACAAATAAATTGAGCAATTATGCATTGATTACAATGGTTGTGGGATATTTCTTATAATGCTTTGCCAAACAATAAGTCTTGGTAATTTATTCTTTTTTAATGTTAGCAAATCTCTGTAATGCATTGTCCTTATGGCAGATTTAAATGTAATTTAATTAGATTTATAAGGATACGAGTGGTTAATTGGCCTTTAGTAGAAGTTCCTAATATAATATAAAAGCTTCACCCAGATTTACATCTTTGGATGAATTCACACTGACTGCAGACCATTATACATTACAATTCATTTTGAGGAAGAAATGAGAAATAAAATGCTGATGATCTATATTTTGCACCATCACTGAATCTAATGGTGTGCAAATGTCCTACCAGACTGGCCTGCACTGTAGGGCTGTTATTTTAACTGGCCTGCACTGTAGGGCTGTTATTAGCACTGGCCTGCACTGTAGGGCTGTTTCTGTGTGCGCGTGAGGAAACTAGGTGAATCATGTCCATGGGGGAATGATGCAATAACCGGGTAGAACACTGTGGAGGAACTATGCAAAAACAAATCATGTGTATTTTCTGACAATAAATATAAACGTGCAAAGTGAGGAGAGTGGTGCCTGTAGACAGACTTGAATGTAGTCACACAAATGAGATCTCTCTACTACTCTCTGCTAATCTCATGCCCATGTGTGTGAGTGCGCACACACACACAGCCGCACACATACACGCACACACACACAACCAGGCGCACTCAAGGCAATTTCAAAGAAGAATATTCTGTGTAAAAGTATTCAGGCTTTAGAAAGAAATAAAAATAAGTAGCTATCTGTGCGTGCCTGTATTTAAAAGCATCAATAACTTATTGAAGACAACCTGACATTTTCAATAACCATGGACGCCCACAATCCTGAATTATACAACATACTGAGGGAAGAAAAATAGCTACCAAAATTTCGTCCAAATATATCTTTTGTACAGTTCAAGGTCCAGGCTAGGAAAAGCTCACATTTTCATTTAAATGACTTGACCCCAATTCTCTCGGGTGGCGACAGGATGCTGAATAAAACCACCCAGCTCTCCTTCTTCGCTCCGATGGACTTCACCACAGACAAAATGTGATGGAGGACAATCCACTCGCTCTGGCATTTCAGACAGTGAGGTGTCTTTCCAGTCTATTCACATTAGATAACATATGGCCCCTCTCACAATAGGCCATGGCCTTTCAACATCCAAAGGTGGTCAGACTATGAGTTGAATTAAGGAAAGGATAATCTCAGTTTTTAGATAAGAATTGAAACCATCTGGGTGGGAGTAGTGAAAATAATCTACAAATAAAAACTAAAAGCTACCTTCAGACTCTTATTACAACAGCAACTTTTAGAAACACTGAGTCCGACTAACTTTTTGAAATGCAAGACTAACTAACATAAAATAATTTAAACAAGGTTTGACAATAAATGTGTAACTCAAAATACGATTTCCTGAAATTTCCAATGCAGGAATTTTAAGCATTACAAACATGAAGTGATTAATACTACAGTAACAAACACTTTTTTATATAATGTTTGAAATAGTTAAGAAAGTAGCCATGTTTTAGTTATGATCTAGTGATTAAAGTTATTATAAAGAATATGATTTATTACTGTAATAGGTATTTGTAATAGGTATATTATTTGCAGGCTATTGCTATGATCATAAAGACTACAGGCTCAGCCCTCATATTAAAGTAAGGCATCCCCACACATGTACATGTACAGTGCAGCTTCTACTGCTTTTTACCTAGTAACTGATATTTCTCAAATCAGTTCTCAAAACTACAACCCTCTTCAACCAACTTCAACCCACCTATGATCTCACGTGTATACATCAGAATTTTTTTCCAACTCAAACAGCAAATAATTGCACATCTCCACCCATTTGCTGGTGTACAACTAGCTGCAATATCAACTAAAGCTCAAGGGACATTGCGTGAGGCACTATATTTGTGTTAGAACAGATGATGGAATATCTGTTTTTTTTTATAATAGCTTTATCATTTCTGTAACACTGAAACACTGAGCTGCATGGAAAGTAAAGCAACATTGCCTTTCCTCCTGTGTAAAAATGGTGTGGCAACAAACTGCAGTATAAACAGTATTGTGAAAATCAAATGAAATAAAATAAATATAAATGGCTGATTTCTTGCAAAACCCTACAGCTCCAAAAACCATGCAGCACATGCGTATGCTTTTAACAAGTGAATTTGATATATTCTAACAAGAAAACTGCAACCTTGCATTTTTCAAAAGAAAAAGCTTACAGAGTAAACCACCGTATTGACAACATGGCTAGGCATTTTGACAATCATTCATAAACATTGGTGCAAATACTTGTCACTGTGATGGCAGTGACAGATTCTTTGGCATGGATATTTGATGATCAAAAATGCCAATTTCATTTTATTCAGCTGCGCCACAAGATGGAATGAGTATACACAGTCACACAGAGAGGAAGGGAAAAAGAGAGAGAAACAGAAAAAGAGTTCTAAAAAGATAGAAAGACAGAAAGACAAGTTAAAGGAGAAGGAGAGGGCCAGACAGAGAGAGAGTGTGTTGCTAGAGATGTAGAGAGAGAGAGAGTGTGTCGCTAGAGATGTAGAGAGAGAGAGAGTGAGGGTGGGGAAGTAGGAGAAACAGAGATGAACAGCAACAGAGAGGCAGGATAGGAGGAGCGGGGAGAAGAGGAGTGCCCTTACCCACTGCGGGGGGCTGGGAGGAGGAGGAGGAGGGCGCACAGGCCTGCAGCAGGTAGGAGTTTGGGGAGAACTCGTCCTCAGCAGGGGGGTCCAGCATGGCACGGGAGGAGCTGCCATCCAGCAGGGGGACCTGGCACTCCCTGATGGCCCCGGTGGGGTTAGCGGGCACGCCGGACAAGGGTGGAGGAGGTGCAGGGGGGAGCAGGTTGGAGGATGGTGTGGGAGGGAGGGGGCGGCCTGAGGAGCACACACAAAGGAGAGGTGCCACAGGGTTACACACAGACCAAAGGGGAGGCTGGGGGG
>JAGFZM010000055.1:1905519-1937110 GCA_017657215.1 Limnothrissa miodon | reverse complement strand
TGTTGATGTGTTAAAGAAACAAACAGGTGCTTCTTGAAGAGCCCACACACTCACAAACTTCTCATGAAGTACAAGTAAGAGGATCTAATCTTAACACCAAATAATTGATGTACACTAAAAGTAGCACCTCTGAAAAATGATTCAGTTAAGTGCAATATTGTTTTTTGGTATTTATCTTAGTTTTAGTGCCAAAATAACATTTCCTCTTCATTTCCTAAGTAGCCTATTTTTGTCTGAATTAAAAGCCTATTTTTGGTTTAAATAAGATAAGTTGTGAAATTCCTTGTGGGACTGCTTATCCCTACAGAGGAACAACTACAAACACGTTCCCTACTCAATCAACAGTATGATGAGCCTAACAATGACCACAGCTACTGTATGCCACTACTAAGAAAACACACAGGCTAGTGAGGCAAAAATCCTCTGAAATATAGACTGAAAAGCTCAATGTCTTAATCAAAGATGTGCTTTCGCCTGCTATGACTATAAAGGGGTGAAAGTGCTTTTACTGAAAGTGTAAAATGGTGCCGCAATTATGAGAGCCAGCAGAGAGCCTAACAGTGGAGAAATAAAAGACTGCGTTTTCTCTCAGCATTGGTTGTGTAAGTACCAGTTATAAAAACAACGACAGTACTGTCAAGGATGCCCTCTTACATGGTGTTACAGTATTGGACAGTGCTGAAAATACACATACAATACAATCAGGCCCATTTGAAGTCTAAAGGGGCATCTACATGTGTTTTCATTTGAAATTATAAAAAATCTGTTGTGGAAGCACTGTTCTTTCAGATTACCAGTTTTGTGCTCCCAGGGTGAAAAGATTTGGATATGCTAGCTCCCTCGAATTCATTTGGAGACAATTGTGTTGGCGACTGTCCTTCTGTGTCTGTACGTTTGAAAACAGAAACTTTTAAATCCAATTATACAGAACCCTAGTGTCAATGTGGCGTTTGCCTCCCTGATTCCCTGGGTCTGCATTGCGTGATATCTGTCTATGACACTAGCACAGAAGACGAGGAATCACTTCGGCTATCAATACTTACTGCAAAAACCCCATGGAAAACGTAGAGCTATCTTGGAAGGCCTTATCTTTAGTCCTTAATTTAGTGCTGCTAAATCATGCATTGGGCAAAATGTGTCAAAGATATATTTGACATGAAGGTGAGATCATCTTCAGTGCTCCTGCGTAAGAAGCAGTGTTTGGTGGAACAATTTGTACCAATGTCTCGGTATGGCACAGTGTTTGGGTGCTGACATATCGAGATGACACAAGCTTAGACAGTAAAGACACAACCAGACCTACTTAACTCCTTTACACAACCAACTGGCCGCTTGTACTTATGTACATATGCAAGAATGACATAATGAGTGTCTCACGCCATGTCACATTTCCTTGTGGTAGAGATTTCGATTTGCAGCAATAGAAATGAGGGGTATGGCCACAAAGCGTTCTAAAACAGTGGTGCAAACCAGTCTGGACACAGATTAATACGACCCAATATGTATAGTTGCCTGGTGGGCTTCTATAGACAATAAAGAATGATGAGATCTCAGATCCAGGGTCAGTAAGTCTCGCGTCTCATGTCCACTGAGTGACATATCACACACTCAAAGTCTCTTCTTTACTTAGGAGGTAACGTGCCCTCCATTTCCACGCGGGGCTCTGACAAGTATGGGAGATAAAGAGGAGATGCCAAACACATCAGGTTAGCCACTTCACTATCCCACAGCCCATTTGGGTTGAGAAGCACAGATAGATTAAGGTAAGTCTGCCAGGACCTGAAGGACTGTTCGCATTACAGAGTGACAAATTGTGCAGTGAGACAAGCGATTCATCACTCAGCCTTCTCTGCTCCCCTTGGTGCAATCGAACCCAGCCTGCACAGCAGCACACAGCACAGATGAGCAGAAACCCAGGAACACGTGCATCGTTTTCCACACCGTGCCTCCACAATGTATAGTCAATCCCAACTATAAATAACACACACATAGAACTCTGGCCAAAATGTTTAAGGCTTCTCTATGTTCAGCTGTGTGTGTGTGTGGATGTGTGGCTGGGGGATCAACTAATGTGCCTTAATCAATTGCTATAGGTTGTCAGTAACCAAATAAATAAGTACATTTATCTTTAATCAAATGCTAACAAACTACTACATCTCCTAATAGAAAATGCTAATACCTGTACATGCTATACATTTATCTTTCATCACATGCTAACAAACAGCTATCACTAAGCTGAGACTGAGAGTGAGAGTAAGTCCTCCCCTCTTCTCCAACACATGTTTGGGCTGAGCCTGCTGCCAGAGCCCCAGCTCAGACACTTAGCTTCTCTCTAATGTCTGGTTCTACCCCTTTGCACACCACCAGCTTCCTCGCCCCCGTCCTCCAACACACACACACACACACACACACACACAGAAACACACACTCCACTACTCCCCATCTATCCCTGCCTGCAGTCAGGGCAGTCAGGGTCTGTCATCCTCTCTCCCAGCCCTCAGAGAGGCAGCAGTGTGTTGGTCAGTGCCCCATCTTCTTCCCCAAACCCCCCTCTTCCTCTCTTCAGCTGTCTGCTCCAAGGCCTGTCCACACACAGCTGGCCAGCCCGTGACATCCAGGCACAAATTTTATCGCCGCTGCATCTGCCAAAATAACGGGCAGAGGCAGCAGCAACTGCCGAGACGTGTTGGGGCCCTCACCAGCTCCTCTGTAATTCTAGTCTGCCATGCTGAAGGCAAGGTAACCCAGTCTCTGGCTGACAAATCAGTGAACTGCTGGGATAATCGTATCATGTTGGCCTTAAAGTTACTCCCATACACTGATATTAAACCCACTATTCATTGTTGGACACCTTGTTATGTTGCTGTAATCTTTTTCATTAGGATTTTGGGGCAACGGCTTGTGGATTTGCTGAAACATCGACAGCGAAGCTGTGCTGTAACAGGACAGAGGCAGGATGAAAAGCGCACAGCCAGACACTTTCTGTGGCTGCTGCGCTCCGACAGTCTGCCTTCAAATACTCCCTCTCAGGAGCTCGGTGTTAAAGTGCGCTCAACTCCTTGTGTTTTTTTTTTTTTACCTGCCCCTCATGTTTGTGAGAAGCGAGTTCTTCAAATTCCCTCATTTGCTTTTCAAAGTCCTCAGCCATCTCTCTGTTGGCAACAATAAAATGGCCTCTAACCCCAACGCTGGCAGAAGGCTTTGTGTTGACAGAATGGGTCCCGTGGGGATCTTCAATAGGCCATATTGACAACGCATTGCTGCATTAGTCGGTTAACATACTGGTGTTCTGACTGTGAGTCATGATGCACTTCTACCCGTGGCCTGAGTCTACCTGAACAAGATACACTCTAATGTATACAGTACATCACCAGGGTTGTTGGGCATGACACAGAATTGACAGATTGAGAGAGGTCTACTGAATACCCTCAGTAAAAGAAAAAGAAAACATAGACCAGCAAATAGGCTGACTGTTAAGTCAAGAAAACATTTTCCTGTGCCTCTTCTGTTTCCTTTTCTCTTCTGTGTTTGTTTATTGCTATTTGGTTGATATTGTACCAAATATTCAAATTATTTATCCAGCCAACAGTACTAAACGTTCTTGAACAATAGGACCATGGATTCATCTACCCTGGACAATCCCTTTAAACCAGGAGTGTCAATCATATGGTCTGGGGTCTGTTTCCGTCCCTTTCCAATAATTATGCGAGCTGATTTTAAAGGCTTGTAAAGAATAGTAGGCAGAAAATAGTTTTACTAATGCGCAAAATACAGAAATTTATGCGTTTCTGAAATGCAATAGAAACACTCTGCATGAATTATTGAACTGTACACCTACAGGAATTGAATAAAAAATTAAGTAATGATGTTAGTGATGAAGTTCAAACAAAGAGGCCCCAGCTTTAAACAAGTGAAAGTCTGAACTGATCACCACAGACTAAAAGCCTGTGAATACATAGCAAATTTGAACTTGACAAATATACAATTTTACATTTGAGTAGCGCAGTATTTTGTCATATCTAGTTCACTTTTCATCACAACTAGACCAAAACCTGTCACAGAAATGGTAACGGACACATATCATTTTTTTCTGCCAGGATAAAGGTAGCTTGGGAAGTTGCAGGGTGCAGTTACATGCAGTTATGCAGTTGTCTCGTTTCAAAGCCTGACTTGATCCTGGTGCTATTCGATATGACAGCTTGTGCTAATGCAATATGACACTGGTGTCAGAGAGATTTGACCTCTTCCTTTTTAAAACCCCTGAGAGGCAGAGTGCTTTGAGCGCAGGTCTGGTCCTTTCTTTTTCATCAGCGAGACCACAAAAGTTTTTAGAGACCCACATGCTCCGCTAACACTTTCCACGTTATTTACATTTACATTTATGCATTTAGCAGACGCTTTTATCCAAAGCGACTTACAAAATGAGGATAACAATCAAGCTACATAGCAGAAACCTTAAGGAGCATAGTGCTAGGGGATAGTGCTTCAGTTCATTTTAGTGCTAGGATAGAAGATGTTCCCATGACACAATGACTCATGACCCAATGACCCATGACTCAATCACAACTGTTGAGTATGACATTGTAGTCCCTGAGTGCAACATGACGGAAGCCTGTGTGTCATTGAGGGGAAAACAGACCTGTGTTTACTAAAGACTCAGCATCCGTTCACGGTCCTCCCAGTGAGATCACCCAGTCCTGGAAGCTGGCTAAGATGAGACGTGGATTGGTTGTGATTTACTGCCGCGGTGGGTCACCACCACCGCCACCAACATAGGACTCCCCTACCACCATGGCATGTTGGCTTTTAATAAATGTACGGCATAAATTACTAATCACATTACCAACCACGCCACTGCATTTGAAGTCAGCATGTGGAAAGAGATAGAGAGAGAAAGAGAGAGTAAGAGAGGGAGAGAGAGAGAAATAGCTATTTTTATCCTGTCGCAAATGAAATAAAAGTGCCCTACTTTTTCTCTCTCTCCAGCCGCCCTCACTGAAAGCCCCCCACCACAACCCCCACCGTTCCCTGTCTTTCTTGCCTCCATCCAACCATCTGTATGCCATTTCCCCACCCCGATGTGGGAAGTCTTGAAGACTTATCTGCCTCTGTGAGGTTCAAAGGAGCTGGGAAATCAGATTCCTCCTTGGAGTGTGAATACACCACTACCATTTCCCACCCACACCCACACCCACTCACACACACACACACATAAACCCCAATGACAAGTTTTAATTTCATATCTTTTCCTGTTCCTGTGAACTAAACTCTGACAAGAAAGCCTTCCTTACTCCATCTTTCCGCGGTGCGTTATGTTGGCGGAAAGTGGATCTCTTTTCTCTCTGCAACAGTGTTTCCCAGATTCTAGCAACAAGAACCACTTATCATCCAAAGGAGGATTAGAAAAAAATCTAACTGTTGCCTTTGAAGTGGGAGATAGATTTGGTCACAGACACACCATATTGATGTCTTTTTTTGAAGCAGGTCCCAGCGGTAATGACTTCTGAGTCACTGGCTTCTGATGGTACACTTATCACATGATTACACACTATTTTAATGAATTTAGCGCTGAAACGGAGCGCTTGCTCTGAATTTACAACACAGAATAAAAGACAGATGAATCATGCTTTCATTACCTTCTCCCCTGGTATAGATGACAGCCTAGCCATAAAAACAAACACATACGCACAGTATTGCTCTCTCTCCATCTCACACCGCAAACACACAGTAATATGGTGGCCTACTAATGAATTATTAAAAATAAACCCATGCTGTCCGATGTAATAAACCCAAGCAGGACTGAGTTCTACAGCTGCGGGGCAGATGCCAGTCCCGCTCGACACTTCTGGCAGCTGTGTCAACTGACGTCAGGACGAACGCAGCTCCCGCTTAGGGGTGGGAGGTGGGTTATGGGTGGGGGCTGGGCTGGTGGTGGTGGTGCCACCCGTCTCTGGTCATTATTGTAATGAATGGCCTGGCCCTGCAGGTACAGAAACGAGCAGCAGTCTCGTGGCACGCCGGGGACGACAGGGCACAGCAGGCACAGGCCACGGCCTCGGCTACAGGGCAGGAGCAATTGGCTCATACCCATGGCACTGAGGCAAGTGCAGCACGGCTTTGCATCATCAGTGGCCCCGGGGGAGAAGACAGGCTGCTGAGGCTCAGCGGCAGCTCCCCCTACAGGGACCTGAAGCTAGCCAGAGCGCAACGCAGCGCAGCATAGCACACTGATGCAACAGTCATGCCAATAAACACTAAGCTGCCTAAAGAACGGTCTTTGTTTTAAACACACTAGCAACAACACACATTCAAACAAACATAAGCACACATACACAAACATGCAAAAATAAACAGAATGCTAAATATAGCAGAGACATGGGAGAAAAAAGTGGAGTGTAAACAAAACACTGTGTTTTTTTTCTCATAGTAAGGGTATTGTTGAAACTGGAATTGGCCAATTTTGACCAGTACAATCTCGCTTAAATTAGTTAGATTATTTAGAGAATTTCCAGGTTAGTTGCAAGACCACAAAGCTTACCCTTAAATGTGAGGTATTTTTTACACTATCCACAATTTTGTCAATATCTGGCTGTAGGCCTACTCTGTCATCCAAAAATATAGGTTACAGGATAGTTTTATGTTTAAAGACATCAGGACTAAGTTTGTTAATTGTAAGATTGATGGATGTCTAAACCAAGATCATAAAGTTAGATGTAAAGAGCACTATACTTTTAAATTAGAGACAAAGGGGTCTTGATCACAAGGCTTCCTTAAAAACCTGCCATTATTCTCATACATGATTGCTGTAATTCAACCCAGTGATGAAAAATTCTTCAACAGCATTATGCTCTGATGCAGATGGAAAAACAAAAGGAGGACACACACACACACACACACACACACACACACACCACAACAGAGATTAATAGAAGTCATACACCGAAACCGGGCATTGCACTCACATTCGCTTTGATTGCAATCACCATACAGCCACCAAACACACATTTCATTTGAGAGGCCAGAGAAATCGACAGAGGGCATCACTCAAACGACAAATGCCGCAGATTGTAGAAAGGCAGACAATAAGTAAATAAAGTTCATGTTCTCTACTAATGCAGAAAGCATGACGTCTAGACACTAACCCCTTTTAAGCAGTAACATACAATTAAATTCTGAATAATTACAGCAACATTTAAAAGTTGGAGCAGCCTTCGGTACCAATTAAATTGTTGTGCTTCTATGAATAGCCTGCAAGAGCTCTAAATATGATCATACGGACATAAACGTCGATGAATTAATAACATCATAAATAGGTCACATAATGCCAAGTACTGTCAGGAGAAACTTCAGCAGTACATCAAAAGGAAGACAGGCATGATAAGTGAAATGCATCTTCTCATATCACTAGCGATTTTTAGAGATAAGAACACAAGGATACCTTTTCGTTTCTCCATGCTGCTCACCCGGGTTTTCTACTCATCCGACAGATTGGAACATTCCTCCAGAATCTCGTCTCTAATCTCGAAGAAAGAACCGCGGCTTTCCTCTGTGTACAAGCGGAACAGCAAACTGTGTAAATGAGCACTAACAGCCGACGAGTGTCTGGAAACTCTGAAAGCGTTTACAGACAAACGGTCAGCTAAGCTCTGGGTAGATCAAAACGGTCCACACACAGGCACGAGGAGAAAGCTGGCGCGTAAAGGTAAGTGCAACGTGAGCGTGGAGGTACAGAGCTGATTTGAATGAGTCCCTGCTGCACCAGCAGCATCTCGCTCTCTCTCTTCACTCCCTCCCTCGTCGCGTCATCTGTATCTCCCACCCATTTTTTCCCCTGCTACTTTAAGTTTTTAAAAGACAAAAGTAGTATTCTATTTTAAAAACGTTACGTTGACCACGTCGCTAATGGCACAAACACTGCTGCACAAAATTGTGAAAAACAAAATAATGACAAACACAAAACACCCTGCAGTCATTAGAACTAGAAGATACATTCAAATTCAGACAATATGTGACTGTAATGATGGAGGTCCTTTTTAAGTGATGTGAAATTGTAAGAGAGTTCATATTTTTCACATGGTGAGCTGTATGACATGTCCAAGTTTTCTTTTATTTGTGACAACTGCGGAAAGCTTCAGCTTCCATATTTGCACAGACAAGCAGAAATCCAATTGACAGTCACTAATGCAAGACAATACAATGAGTATCAGGTCTCCCTATAACACTTGACAGCAATCATCACTAATACAGCGGACTAAAAAATGTTTCTGTGTCTCCTCCCTTCTGGCACCCTCTACTGCGTGGCAACACCTTTGCTGCTTCCAGGAACCTTGCTATTGTACGACAGCACAAAGACCGAGCACTCCACATGCGTGGGCATTTTTTCCTCATTACCCGAGACAGGTCTCGCTCGGCTCGGTTGCCACAGCCCTCAAAGCGCCAGGCTCCCTGTGCAAACGACTGCTCTGCCAGAGACACAGCCTGGCAAGGGGTGGTGGTGGTGGTGGAGAGAGTGGTGGGAGATGAACAATGGCTCTCGCTCAGAGCAAGAAAGTAGGAGGGGGTTGGGGCCTGGGAGAGAGGGAGAGGATGTACAGTGTGAAAGAGAGAGAGAGCGAAAGTGAAAGAGAGAGAATGTTGGATTGATGGACAGTGAGAGCCAGAAGACTGGGGGGGAAAGGGTGGAGGTGAGAAAGGGTCTTTTCTTCAGATCTGCCATTCAACCTCATGCCCAGAAGTGAATAAAATTATGCCTGATATCTGTACGAATATTACGAGTGCTTTATCTTTTTTATTTCCCAGAGATGTTAACCTATTTCATGAGGGTATGTGCTTTTGAAGAGGAATTACTCAGCCAGCGCACTCAAGTAGCAGTACTGTGTTAATTAGTACTGAGCACAGAATGACTGTAGGGAGCAGGTAACCACTGATTTTACTCTAAAATCAAATCAGCAGCATTCACTGCAATCACGCAGGAAAAGACTTACTATACACATGCACTCATGACACACACACAAACACACACACACACACACACAGTAAACATCTCTTGAGAGCAACGTGCTAAAACATGTCTTAGCTTTTGACATGTAGTTTTCTCCAGTGGTCATAAGAAACATGAGAGTCAGCCCGTTCACATCCTGTACTCTATACAAACACCCCTCCCACCTCCACCCCCCACATACTAACGCATATACAAAATAGACCTGGACCTGACTCAAAATTTTAAAACTCATATGAAACATAAAGAAAATTCAGCAAATTCAGTGGACACTCCTATAATGATTGCAACGCGAAAGCATAGATATACTGTCTCTAATGTAGATAATGAATTACATCCACCAGGCATGAACTTGCAAAACAAATTTTAAAGGGAGAAGAAAGCTATCAAAAAAAGTTTGTTGTGGCCTAATACAGTGTACTTTGTTATAGACAGAAGTAGTCAGGTGGGTGATCCATGTGGCCAAGTTGGGGTGTTATAATTGGTGCTATGGGCAATAGCTCATCCCATGGAATCAGTCACTAGAACAAGGACATTACCTCTCCTAATGACCCCCTTGTCGGGTAGACCAGGGTTCTGCTGTGCACAGCTTCACCAGGGCCTTTATGCTGAGCATGCCAAAGTCACAGCCAACAGCCACTTCAATCAAACTATATTTCTTGTATTGCCAACCTAATCTGGCTGCTTTATTTTTGCATTTAAGCATTTCACTCTCATGAGAAAATCACACATTTTACTCTAGTATCAGCTACAGTATTACTGCAGTAAAAGCAACATTTTGGACCCCAAAAATAGCATTCATGAAAAATACAACAAAAAATACTGCAAAAATACTAGACATTACTGAATTGCATTGCAGAATGCAATACATTTGAGCCAAAATACTGCAATAGTTCATAAAAAAAACTGCAGTTGTCTAATGCTGTTTTATTTCGTAAGGCTAAAAAACTACTTCTATTGTCTACTTCAAAATCTACTTCTATTGTCTACTTATAAGCTCTTTCTTTTGTAAAGCAGTTTTAACAAGCACATTTCAAAAGTGCATTTTTAAGATATGCAATGATTGTTTAGTGCAGATATGATCTATACAACTTAACTGTTGTCATGAAACACTCCTGAGAGACTGTGACGGGCAAAGCTAGTACAGAGGCAATGTTTCAATTACATTTGGCAGGTATGATTGTGGATGTCTATATCCTAAAAACAGGATATTGCTGTTACGCCTATTATCTTTATTTCATGGATATTCTGTAATCTAGCATAGCATTCTGTGGGTCGGACATTAATCAAATACAGGAGAGCATGGATTAATAATTCAGTGTGCCTCATTAATGGCTCAGAGTTGGGCAACCCTACAGTATGTTCAGTTTACTAACTTTGAATTGGCCTGATTCCTCTGTTTATGTCTTCCCAGTGGCTGTTTCAGGAAGTGATGTTTCCATTGGATGTTTCAGAAAGTGAAGAAATATGGTATTATTTTCACATGTAACACATAGAAGGAGAGATAGAGCTATCAATAGAACTATCAATAGAACTATCAATAGAACTATATATAGAACTATCAATTTCACAGACAACAGGAAAAAAAAACGATTCTGTGTGGCAGGGTATATGCCTTTTGATGTTTGGCGCTGTTTCTATCACAGAACATTTGGCACATTTACAGAACTAATCTCCATCGGGTTAAGGACATTGAGCATACAAGCACTCAATAACTGCTTCCATTTTCAAATCTAATAGGCCAGTGAGACAGCACCATCCAAGGATGGCCTCCAAGTCATTATATCAAACTCAGAGGCGTCACTCCATCTCAGCTTTGCAGTAGTAACGCCGGCCTTTATGACCTCATCCCCTCTCTCTCTCTCTCTCTCTCTCTCTCTCTCTCCGTGTTGGAGGGAAGCAGTGGCTCTTCAACGTGTGTCCCTCCCGCCTGCTCTCGAGCGCATTCTCATTCCGGGGAGTGTGTGCCTGTCAAACCAGCACCAATGCTTAGGCTACACAGAGAAGCCTTTGAGATTGGAGCACATTCATTCCCCCTATTACTTTCCTTCGGTAGGAAGCGTTTGTGTGTGTGTGTGTGTGTGTGTGTGTGTATGGGTTTTTGGGATGGTTGATGGGCTTGGGAAAGAAAAGAAAGTTTGTGTGTCGTCAGCAAGCGCCTCCTATGTGTTTTGCCCAAGTTTTGAATCCCTGCAGGTGTGTCAGTCTGTATTTAAATTCTCGTTATTTGCCATGCTCTGCCTCAACACTACCTACCCTCTCGCATCCCTTCTTGATACCCCACCCGCCCTGCTCAGCATGGCTACATTTACCCCCTCTCCTCCCACTGTTCCAGACCGATTTGTTTGTTTCCATTTTGCTAGTGCGATGAGTGATTTTGACTTCTGCCCCCCGCCATGTCAAACTTCCATGCTGCGAAGCGTTGCCCAATCAGGCATTACAGGAAGGCCTAATTTCACCCACCCGCCCCTTCACTCCTTCCAAATGGAATATTTCCATGCTGCTGGGCATCAGATAAACGGATCCAATTTGGGTTCTTGCTGGTTGTCCTTAATGATATCAAAATGCAATTATCTGTAATGTTTTTGTAAGTGGCAGAGATGGTAACTCTTCATGTGGACACGACCACTGGGTTGCCCCTTTGCGGGATGAAAACGCTCAGGGCTATTTTGGGCTGACATCACACAGACAACTGATATATGGTCATTGGTGACAATGCTTGTGTTTAAACAAATTGTACAGCATTACTTTTTAGTTTCAGCCCTGCATACTGTAGCTACAGTTGCATTGGACTGTTACATCACTGAAAAGTAACCAAACAGTATTAGGTTGCTAGTTCCATTCCTTACCAGGAGTATAATGGCTGCTCGTTGAGCAGGAATCTAGCCTCTACTCTCTGGGCCCTGCTTTAGCAGGCAGCCCACTGTGTGGGGTTAGTGTGGGCTTCACTTCACTTGTATTCACAGTGTGCATTACACTATTTCATGATTGGGTTGGATTTGGCAGAGACCAGATTTCTTGGGATCAAAAGAATGTGTGTGTGTGTATATATATATATATATAGAGAGAGAGAGAGAGAGAGAGAGACATCATCACGATTATGGGTGGAAATGCTGCTTTTAGCCTACGTGCTGCGTACGAACATGCAGATTTGTCTCCTCAGCCTGCTGCAGGATTACCATCATATGTTGAAAAAGATAAGACTACAGGGACGCATTTGTGATTTTTTTTTTCATGATGCGATACCAACTCCCTCTCCCTATCTCCCTCCTTCTCTCCTCTCTCTTCAAAGTCCCTGCCTTCCAGACTAGATTTCTCTTCATAAAGTAGATGTCCCTGCTCATTAAATTTCACTTAGCAGTCCAAGGCCCCTCACAGGGGGGAGTTGCTGAATCATAGCATCCCATCTGGAGTGGAGGCAAAAGAGGGAAGCAGCAGGGAGCCTTCCCCAGTCATTCAGCCTCAAGACCCCAAGCTTATTAGAGTGGAAGAAAGGGTTAAAAAAAACCTGAGGAGTCTGTGGGAGGAGAAATGGTGGGGCAGGCAAGCAAAAAAAAAAAAGCCACCGAGGGACGGAAGATGTGTGTTTGCTTGTGTAGGTAAAGCTAGCACATTTGTACACTACAGTAAATATGTGTGTGTGTGTGTGTGTGTGTGTGATTGAGTGAAGATAGATAGATAGATAGAAAGATATAGATAGATAGATAGATAGATAGATAGATCCCTGTAGAGATGTTGAAGCAGCTGGTGGTGGTTTATTCGGAAGGTAATGGTTAAAAGAAGACAGTAGGTGATAGGCTGGAGTGGGCATGCTTTAGAGCCGGGCTCAGGCCCAGACGCAGCCGAATGAGCAACAGGACCACCAAACCTTTCCTCACAACCACATGCAAAAAACTACAAGACCATTCTGGTGTTTGAGAACTTCTACTTTCCACAGAGAACACATATACATCTATGTTTACATTTCTTCACTTATTTCTGTGGTAGATATCTATTTTGAGCAAAGCAACCATCATGCGATGCCCCGGCAATGAAACGCATCTAGTCATTAGTAATTGCTTGTTGTTGTCCTCCATAGGGTTTCAACTCATTGAAACCGTTAATTGAAGAGTGAGCCATGTCACCTATCTGGGTGTTGAAAAAAAAGTGCTGATTGAGTGACTGATTAATTGGCTTGCTGTGGAAAGCCACGGAGAGGCTACCTAAATAAAGGAAAACAGCCTGCCACTCTGCACAATGAACAATGACAAGGCAAGACAAGCAAACAAGAAGTCTATTTGAGAAGTCTGAGTGGTGTGGTTGGTGGAAGGGCGGCTTCAGATAAACAAGACACGCTGGGGCTTCAAGCCTAACACACAATTGCAGTAGAGCCTGAAAACCCCTACCCAAAAGACACACACACACACACACACACACACACACTTGCTCCTCGTTTGAGCTAAGCATAAACTTCAATGGCTGCTGGAGCTGTTAGCACAGGCTTATGAAAATGACCTTCATGTTAGCATTTAAAAAATATGTTGATCCGAGACAGCACTGCTCTGCTCTGCTGCAGGCCAGCAGGCAAATCTCAACTGATTTACAACTAATCCTACACATCTGGCCCCGCTATGCTCCCGCCCAAACTCACTCGGCACCCCTGCTCGCCTCACCGGACCTGCTCACCCCACATGCTCACTCACTTGGCGGAGCAGTAGCACAGGCCGCCCGTGCACACACACACACCCACACACACGATGATCTGAGCGGGAGGCCATCAGGAGTCTGGAGCGGCGAGCGGCGCGGCAGAGAATGAGATTAGCCCTCAGCCCCTGTCTCCATCCTGCAGCCATTATCCCATTACGGGGGGGGGGGGGGGGGGGGTGTTCCGCCGAAGCCGTGGAGCCACTCACTCTCGTAAGCTCGCCGCTGCAAATTAGGGAAACCTTTTTTTCGAGACATCAAAGAAAGAACCCCTCCTCATGCCCCTATTTGTTGTGGCAAACAGCATCAGTCAAACACGTGGCGTCAGTGTCCGAGCTGAATGGTTGATGTCTCGATAGCCATCCTCTGAGACCTATTTAGTCCTTTTTACTTTTTTTTCCCATTTGGCAGTACTTGTGTAACGACTAGGGAGTGTCGAGGCATGATCCTTGCAGAATCCCCTGTGTGTCTCTGTGTGTGTCTGTGTGTGTGTGTGTGTAGCATGTGCTGGGCACCAGGTTGGCTTTGTGACATGGAGGACATGGGTTGAGGGTTGGGGCTTTGAGGGTGGGAGTGAGTGGGTCAGTCAGCTGATGAAATTAGATCTGATGTGTCCTTGCCAGGTGTGGAAATGTAATTAAAACCTGATGCCATACACCAACACAGAAAGGGAGGGGGACAGAGAGTGAGAAAAAGAGTGAGTGAGAGAGGGAGGGAGAGAGTAAGAGATTTCCAACGATTCAGGGCCTTTCTACATTTTTCTGTTCTATGCTTTTAACCCACTTTCCATAAATTAAAGAATTTGATTGAACTGAAATGAAGAATGCAAGACAGAAAGACATAAAGAGAGAGCAAGCGAAAAAAAAGTGAACGACAGAGAATAAAAAGATGAGGGAAGGCACATCATGAGCACACAGAGCGCGAGAAGGAGAGAGCGAAATGTCTGGGATTGCTCGGTGACAGGAAGATGGAGGGCCCACAACAAGCGTCAGAGGGGAAAGGAGGTTATGGAGACAACTGAAGCGGGCACATTAGGGACAGAGATTTACTGCTCTCATATGAGGCCGCGGCTGTCTGCAGGACATTAATGAGTTTCTCTGATGGAGCTTGTTAGTGGCTAACGAGCCATGGCAATGATGATGTCACTCCGTGGACTGAGGCAGAAATGCATGTCGGAGGCAAATGATGGAAGGGGAAAAGTTTTGATTAATTTTTGCAAATTCGTATGTGGGTTATAAGGAGACTTTGTCATCCTGGTGAAAGGCAGTTGATGCTTAATCTCAACAGCCAGTGAAATTGCACCCCTCCCATCAGGGCTCCTGAAGTCGGATGCTAATTGACTTGAGTTGTTCATGGCTGGGTCTAAGTCACTATGCACTTTTCCCAGTTACAGAGAACCAACACTGTGGGTTTTTCAGTGTGCCCGCTAAAACAAACAGAATAGAAAATGGTGAGTAGTGATCATCTGGATATAACAAAGAATGAGAGAACTGGGGCATAGTGGAGGCGAGGTTTAAGAGTAAATGATTGCAAGTGCAAAAGTAGTTGTGAAAAAAGTAATGAAAAAGATAGTAGTGCTGGTTTAAATTCAAGATATTTTTACTATACTATACTATATTTTGCTTCAGTTCTTGGATGAGTAATTAGGACAATACATCTATTTTTTTTTTTTATTTTAAAGCTGTCACAAAATATACTATAGCCTACTTGGGGTTAAGCTTAAGGGTACATTTAATGCAACATTATACACATTGTGTGAGTTCAACAGTACGGCATTGATGTATTTATCAACATGATGGTGATTCTCACAAAACCACAAAACCATATGGTACTAAGGATTTTATTGTCAAATATGCCATAAATCAAATTAATTACACTATTAATTAATATTGGTACATGTGTTTTATCTTGTACAGAAAGTAATGTGTCCTGGCTCAAATCTCAGATCTTTGATCATTAAGAAAATCTTTATCTTTAACTCTAAAATAAAAGTTTTAAATGTAGTATTTTATGTCCAATGCTTCATTGCATGCATTCAATTATATTAACATTATGATGGCCATATTATTAAAAAAAAATGTTTTGTCATCAGTCATATTTTTCATTACCGCAATACTTTTGACCACTGCAATAAAAAACAATAGGAATTTCAGAATGACATGGAATTTCCCATCATGCATCAGTAATAACTGAAGATCAAAGATGGCGTAAAGTAAGCATGTCTTCTTTTTTCATTGTGCTGAAATTCCATGATTTGTCTCAAAACTGTGTAAACACAACACTAATGATTCTCATTACTGAAATTAGAAACAGTTTTGTTATGAAAACTATTTTCTTAAATGAAATTTGTTTTGTAATAAGGTCATAAAACACACAATGACATTAATTACTTTTAAATAAGTTTTGGAGGAATATTGATGCAATATTATCACTAACAACCGGACAGTAACTGCCAGCAGCATGGTCTGATATTACGTTATTTTCATTAACAAATCCAAACACTAAAAATTGGGTTTGAAATGATCGCAAACACTGACAGCTGACAAAATTGTACTAAATGAGGTAGACACATTCAATAATAGACCCTGTGAAAATAAAGTGCTACCTTTTTCCCCCATTGAATCTCATGAAAGTTGCTGGTGTCATATCAAAATGAGTGGCCTTCATCACGTGTAGATTACTTTTGTAGACTTAAAATGTCACATTATTGAAGTCATGGAAAGTGCATGTTAACAATTTTTTTTACTATAATGTTCCTTATCTGTGTTTTTTTTTTCCATGATTGCATTCACATTGACCAGGTTGGCAAAAAGTGTGTAAAAGAAGGCTGCAGCAAAGGAAAGTTTGAGGAAGCACAGAGAAAAGATATACAGCAACCCAGAACTTTTAGAGGAATACAGAAGGAAGGAAAGCGAGAGGTGATGGAAAAGGGTTAAATGGTTTAGGTGGTGTTCTCAGTCAACAAGTAGTTTTCGAAAACCAGCAATTTACTGAAAGAAATAACCTCATTCTGTAAAATTAGCTTCACAGCGTTTGACTCTCCATAGTTAAATACACTTTGCTCCGCGTCATGGCCGGTAACACTGCTGTTTTATTACCACCTCAAACATGCATTAACTATGGATAGTTGAATGGCGTGTCGACCATTATGCTTTACATTGAGCTTGAGCTCTTGCAAGTACTACGCAGTAAAGAAGTGTTTGAAAGCAGTACTCAATCTACCCCCCCCCCCCCCCTTCTTTTGAAGAACCAGAACCATCCAGGCATGTTTCTGGAACTCCACCTTCTTTTGAAGAACAAGAACATCCTAGGCCTACAATTGACTCCACTCCTAGGCCAACAAGAGGCCTGGACCTCCAACCTCCTCGTTTGGCATCCACCCCCAAATCAGTGAGACGAAGCACAATGGCTACATTGTGTGCAAAACTGAGAGACACAGAGATTAAGCTGAAGAAAAAGGAACGGGATTTCAGCAATTTAAGAAGGAAATGCAAAGAATGAAGAATGGAAACAAAAGCAGTGAGCAATGGAAAATCTGGTGAGATTCGCAAAAAGGGACAGATATATAGGACAAGGGCCCTCACAAACACAATGGCCTATCTCCATCAAAAATTTCTTCTTGGAAATCCAAACCAGAAGATCTCATGTATGCATGTATGGGCAGTGCATGGTCTGCAAGAACAAAACATTTGACACAAATCTTGACCTCTCCACAAAGCAGAATATGATGAATTGGGAGGAATGAATGACTATGACCACTCCAATTAAAAGAAAAAATAAAGATGGCTCTGTATCCGATGTTGAGATGAGGACCACAGTCCTTGACAAAAGGTGTGGTAGCAATGAGAAGTTAGTTCAACTTGTGTGTCAAGACCTACCCAGTTTCAGAATACACGTTCACATAGGACACCAATTTTCAAAAATAAACACACTAAAGAAGAACTTGACAAATTCTGAAACAGTAATTCATAGTGAGAACTATAGTTGTAAATACAGCCGAGAAGTGAAGGATACACACTATTCTGGGGGCCACCAACAAATATCCATGCACACAGGTGTGAGGTATTTGAGTCGTGGGAGAGTGGAATGCTTCTGCACCATACCATCTCGTCTCCGACATGACGCTATTGCAACATGGGCTCACTTATAGCCAGTCTTGATGAGAAGGGAAGATGAGGAGGGAATGTCCTGAGGTGTCCTGAGGTGACAGTCATCCACTTTGTGTCAGACGGCCCAACCTCCCAATACAGAAATAAAACCAACTGCTATCTGGCATCGACCGTCCCACTCATGATGGGATTTCAACACGTGACTTGGAATTTCAGTGAGGCGTCACTTGGGAAAGGTGCTCCTGACAGAGTGGGAGGAGCCCTGAAAAACCTGGCCAACCATATTGTTGCCTATGGAACCAGTATTCCAGATGTGGACACATTGCACCACCAGCTTGATGCCCAGTCCTCAGTACACATCTTCAAAATAACAGAGGATAATATAAATCAAAGCAGTGAAATGGTTCCACCAAGCCTGAAGGCATTGCCTGGAACTATGAAAATCCGTCAGGTAAAGTGAAGAAATTAAAAGAAAGAAATAAAAATGAAAGTGTATGCAATTCAAACAGTATTTTAAGTAAACTAACAATATCTTCTGTCTTAGCTGATGTCATCCAGTCCAGGGGAGGTGAAGACCAGGGGGCTTTCCTGTTTCTGTGATGGAGCTTGTGAATGTTACGGTGTAAGAGAATTTAGCTTCAGGGAAAAGGAAACCGTACAACAAAACAAAGTTGGTGGAGACGCCACTGAAGTGGCACAAAAGGAAGTTAGTGAAAACACCACTGAAGTGGCGCAAAAAGAAATTAGTGAAGACACAATTGAAATGGGGACATGGGTCCTGGTGCAGTATGATGGAGATTTATTCCCAGGCACCATCACTCAGGTGGGTAAAGTAGGCATGTGTTTTCAATGATCTGAACCCAGCAAAGAAAGGCATTGTTATATTTGGCCAGCACATGTAATTCATTAAAATGCACTCTTTCATGCTTCCTCCAGATTTCAAATGGCCAATATGAAGTTGACACAATGACCGCTATTGGAGAGAACAAGGTTTACATTCCAACTGTGAAGTTTCCAGGTGATAAAGTGTGGTACTTCCAAGATGATATCAAGGCCATCATCCCCGACCCGCTACCAATCATGGAATCAAAAAATCTGTCTCATTACCAAAATGAATGTTTAATTTCTTAATAATCAACTGTTAGAAAACAGTATTCATTTCCATTTTTAAAATTAGATTATTCCAAGTGTTCTTCCTTCACCTTTGCCACATTTTTCTGTTTGAAGTTGTGAGTTTTTACTGAGATTTTATAAAATACAACTTGCAAATCATTCATCATAATGCGGTAATGAGATAAATAAAAGAAATTCTAAAAAATATGTTATATTAAATAATGACTTTAAAAAAGGTTTTATGTAGACCTTGACATTAATGTTAATGAACCATTTTTAAAAATGCATAAATAATTACATTTCTTTGTCATATTTCATGTAATGATCTATTGCGGTAATGAGAATTACTGATGGACTTAGTCTTAAATACATGAATAAATATGTATTAAAAAGTCTATTATTGTGAGAAAACGAATATGTACAACACCTTTACACTTTAATTCAAAAGTCTCAAAAGGAAATTTGATCATAGACATATTTTGAAAAATTCTGTCAGAAATCTTTCAGTTGACGTTTTCGTGAGGACATTTATTAAGTGACATGTAATGAGGATGCATGAGAACAAAATCACTGAATAGAATGACAGGTGAGATGGGAGGAAAATGAAAGAGGCAAATGGAGAAGTGCATCCACTTAATAAAGCAGGAGCCTTATTTGACTTACAGGCAAAGTCTCACATTAGTGCGACACACATACACTCACACCATAAGTATGGGATATGAGTGGCTGGGTTTGACAACATGCTATGTCAAACCCAGCACTGAACCAAAGTGGAGAGAGGAGAGAGACAGAGCGCAAAACAAAACAAATTTCTAGAAATAAATGCCAGGTCGAACACTCAAGGTGACCTATTGATCAGCTGCTGATGCAGGAAACTAGATGGATGAGCTGGCCTTTCTTGGATGAACGGGGCCCGGACAGCCACAACATCCGCCTTTGAGTCTGGAGTAATCCTATTGAGTGAGCTTGAGAATCATTACCTGACAATATCCACCTGAACTGCCTCTCTCTCTCTCCTCACTCTCTCTCTATCCACAGTTTTTCTCACTGTCACTCCACTCTCCATGACTCACCTCCACCAATGAGAAGACAGGAGAGAACACTCCCGACTTCGGGCCCCTGGATCTGTCAAAGTCATGAGTAGGGATGTAATAGCGGCACACAGTCGAGGAGCAGTCGATGACACAGCGATGTGTTTTGCAGTCACACTGTTATCTGTTGTGCTGCCAGATGTAACACATAACCTTTCTGACTTCTCAGGCTTTCGCTGTATTAATTGCCTTCCTGGTGGGCACAGCCATCTTAGTCTATTATTCGGCGCATGTAAGAAGTTTGAGAGCTTATCGGAGAATCAACAGGATGAAATATGAATGTCTGCGGTGGAAAATAATGTCTTCTATTTTTGGTGCCAAGCCTGACATATGTAAGGTGAAAAAAGGAAGGAACTGTTAACCAGATATGAATTTTAAATCAGAGTACAAAATGACAAATCAAGCACAAGTACTGACACGATGGATTATAGAGAGGCTTTATAACTTTTTATTTTAGTGATTATTTTTACTATCAAAACTACAGTAAGTAAAGCAAAAAAAAAAAATTGCCTTAGATGAAAAACCTTTTTTCATACATGTACAGTATGAACTGTTTTATATTTTCATGACGGTACATGAAAATGGAAAAATTACAAACATAATTTTAATTGTAGACAACAAACTTCAAAAATCAAGAGGCTTGTATAGTGAGTTTTCTTAAAACACTATTAAAAAGAAATAAAAGATTGAATAAAACATAAATAATTGAGCATTGCTGAGGGCACTGACATATTGGAGTGGCCTGAATGGTAAAGAGCTTTATATAAACCCATGGAACATGACAGGAGCTGAGGCCAGCTAAGTGGCCACTGTGGGCTTTAGAGAGAAATAAACTGGCCCAGACTCTGTATTGCACACTGCAGTTCACTGTAAATGTTTTCTGTACTGACTTCAATCCAACAGAATGTCAGCACGGCCGGCAGTAGAGCCAAGGGAAAAAAAAAAACAGAAAAACATTATGTGGGCATGAGCGTTCAATTTCTGTGCAGATATTATTATTGTAATTTGTGGCTGGGCAATGCAAGCACTGTTCCCTGTGAAGGGACACCAGACAACACAAACACTTTTAGCTGCACTATGATATAGAGTATAGATAAACTCTATTATCATGCAAACACAGGAGAGCAGTGCAATGTTTACAGATAAATTATAGATAACTGTTGTCACATATAGTCTGTCAGAATATCATGAATATTTGGTGTTGCCAAGTGGTGATTTTGTATCACAGCAGACGACAACAGAGATAAAAATGAATGCCAATGAAAGGGAAAACCTAGCTTTATTTAAACCACAAAGAAAAGCACTGGTGTTGGTATGCATGTGAAATTCTCTGACAAGTTTGTATTAGAACTTTATTTCATGACTCTTGCACTGCAATGATAGCACATATTCAAACACATTGAGCTGAATGAGAAGCTGAATGCTGAAACGCTCACTTTGCTGTTAACAAACCCATCACCAGCCAAATCCAACTTGACTGGTTAGCCTTGCCCAACTGATTTTTGTCCTCCTCTATCTGCTCAAACACACCCATAAATCATGAGACGGAGCTCTTTGTCATGACCTGCCCGCCAATTAAAATCCCTCCCTGAGCATGAGATAATGAGTTGCCCTTGGCGCACCTCGCCTGGGCTGTTAGATTTGCCTAGGCTGCCTCCTGCACGCTCTTCCCCGTGGACAGCCATTAAATCAGTCGTCTCCACTCGGACCCCGCAGGTGGGGGGAGTGTGTGGTAGTGTAGGGCACGGGTGGGTTGAGGGTGAGTGATGGCGGCGGCGGCATTTGTGGGGTGGTGGTGGAGATGTCACTCAGGCAGTAACGGGCGCGGTTCTTTTGCGAGCGCCGGTGCAGCATTTGTTCTTTTTTAGTGGAGATCTCATTGGCCCCCGTGTGCCAGCCTCCCTGCCTCATTAGCGACCGAGTTCCAGTAACCCACTCCACTAGCCGCGCACCTGGCCTACATCCTCAGCATGACAAATGAAATGGAGAAACGAAGGAAAAATGGCATGGCTTCTGACAGCGGCTGCTTTGAAATAAAACATGCAGTGAGGAGCCCGGTGACATCCGGGGCCAATTCTGTGGCAAATCGTGTGCTGCGCAGGTGACACAGTCAATGCCCACGCCGAGAGTGCGAATGAATAAACGTGCTGCTCTGTGAATGGAGAATGAATACCGGCTATATAAAATCCCCCACACAAAAAATAGATGAAAACTACATTGGCGGGACTAAAGGAACAGAAATGACAAAATAATGAGTTGATAAAATACAGAATATTTCCATCAAAGCCAAAGCTTATTGATACGTTTGAAGGCATACCTTTGTAAGTAGGGCCCTGCAAATACATTTCATCCATGCAAAGGTTGTCTCTGACACCTCATGTCACTGTTCGTCAGTGAACCATGCAGTCTGACCTAGTATGTAGATTTTCCCTGCTAAAGCTCTGTCTTCTTTATACTTTTATTCTTTTTTTTTCTTACTTCCTATAAAACATACTTGTGTCAAGTGAAGGAAATCAGACTACTGTCTAGCTGTCTCTTTCCATATGAATATCAGTGCTGTGGTATCACTTACCTACAAAAGCACACATTTTAGCGTACAAATCCTCATGTGAGTAGTGTGCTGTGTACATCTGATGTTCAACATTGACGGCCTTAAACGTATAACTGGGCAATGGGTTGCAAAATATGCACGCAACTTCATTGCGTCCAATGAAGGTAAACAACATATGTAGGGTTAAAGTAAGAGAAAAGAAACAACCTCACTGCACAGAAGCCAGTTCCAGTGCTTACAAAGAATCCTTCCTTTTGGTGTTAGAAGTCAGAGGCAGGCAGCTGGAGGTTGAATCCATGGTCTCGAAGGACTCGGTGAGTCACATCAAAACACAGAAAGTATATCCACTAAAAATAACCATAGGCACTACTTCAGACGGCTCCTCTTTTTTACTTTATTTATTTCCTTCTTTCTCTCTATTTATCCCTCTCTCTCTTTCTCTTTCTCTGTCTTCCACACGTAACCAAGCATGTGTGAATGTAGACGAAGGACCACGCTGAGTCAGACTGTGTTGTGTGTCTACACTGTGGCAGTGCCAGCAAGCCTTGGAGGAACAACAGCCTGTATTTGTGTTTCACTCATTCAAACAGATAGGCAGGCAACAAAAACCCAATCAGGAGGAAGCGAGAGAGGGGGACACACACGTGCATCTGTACAACACACAAGCATTTTACAGACCTCAAGATTGGGGAAGACCATGGAACTTGCAGTTGACTTTCATAAACTCTGTAGCCTGGGCCCGCCCATACTTCCTGTGACACTACATTCAATTTCGCGAGCAAGTCAGTATGGCCCTCGTGCCGATTTAGAGGAATTATTTTTCCCAAATCTGTGGGCACCAATGAGAAACGTCATCGGAATGAGTGGTCTAATTAGTTGTAGATTCGCCAAGTAGTATACAGAGGCATCTGATGGACGCAGGTTAAGCCCATCTCCCAGAAGACGTTTAGTATTGTAGGATGGCCAGACTAAGCTCCTAAGAGCTTTGTCGCGCAAGCCAGGCTATAAACTCAGATTACTGTAAATGAATCTATTGAAAGTTGATATGTGACGAAGCATTCTTGCATGCTTGCATTCGCTAGGCTAAGCTGGTCCAGGTAGAGCAAATTCCTAAAAAGCAGAAGCCAGTCACCCAGGAGAGGGGCTGTGGCTAGTCACACCTCGGAGGAAGTTCAATATAAATCTACACTACAAGTGAATGCAAAAGCTGTGTTCCAGAGAAATCGAAGCACTAAAGAATTCCACAAAAGCATCAGATGGCGGCTTTAATGCCAGCTACAGCCCATCCCCCCTCCCCCTCCCCCTCCCACTCTCAGCTTCCTCTCTCTTCTCTGCTGCACTTGGACAGCTGTCTGTTGCTGAGGGGAGGTGCGAGACATGCTTTAGCTGTTACACCCTGTCTCACCTCTGACTCACAGATCAGGGACTAGTGTGCAGGTGTGGGGGGGGGGGTTGCTGGGCCGTGGAGCATGACTTCAGGGAGACCTGTGTTGGCACCACCTGACAAACAGCTGTCTTCCTGGGAGAGACAGGGTGGAGCGAGGGGGCGAGGGGAAACACAGACAGATAAGATGTCCCCCTTGGGCATAACAGTCTCTCAAGGCAGACTTGCCACCCCGGTGGGTCTTAGATTCAGTTAGATAACCCCCTGTCTGTCAGACACTAAACTTGACATCAATAGTGAGTGAACCACACACATCCAGAGTCAACACTTAACACCCCCCTGTGTGCAACTCAGTACCTTGAGAGGCACTAGGGATCTCGAGACAAGAAAATAAGCGAAAGAAGTCAACAGCATTACTATTACCATTAGGTTAAGACGAGCTAAGGCGATTACATAGTTGCTTTATTGTTCATTAAATCGTTCATGGGGCTTTCTACATGTTACCTAAGGGTATTATAAGAGACAGTCATTATTATGGCCCGGGCTTCACATATGCAAACAACCTGTCGTCTCTGCAGCGGTTAGCATGCAAAGCCTGGCATACAAATGCAGCAGGTCAATGAGGTGGCAAACAAGCACATTAGTGTCGCCTTCACTCCACACACACACACACACACACACACACACACACACACACACACGCTCACAAAAAGCTGCCACCATCACATGAACCAAGACACCGCACACCATGAACCAATGTTGTGCAACCATCACACTGTTCATGTCATTCCATTGTCCAAACTGGAGTGTTTTAAGTATAGTTTGGCGAGATAATCCTGATGGAAAGGTTTGTTTAGAGGGAATCCTGCATTCACCGAGAATAAACAAAGAAGTTGGACAATAGGACGATACGCTTCATTGGCCAAGCGTGGGTCATTTGAATAATACCTTACCTCAATGGCGTGCTAAGCCAGGTGAAGAGAAGGCTAAAACAAACACTTTCCACGTGAGCTGTCTGTTGTGCGAGGAAATGGCCTTCTCCATTTTCATAATTTAGACCTCGCTTCCACTTTGTTTGTAGAATTTGCATTCAATAAGATCAACCTCATCCAATCCCAGTGCTGTGTTAAATCATGCACCTTTTCATGAATAAAGCATCATAGCTTGTTTTTTTTGAAAGACAGTCTATTATTGGATGAGATGACACAGCTTCTATGGAAACTGCAGTCTTTTTCCTCCACTCTTTGCATTGCCTGTCAGTTACTGTGATCCTTTACACACACGCACACACACACGCGCGCACACACTTCACCCCATGGGAGTGGGATGTAATTGAGATTTCGTCAGAGGATCCCTCTGATCCTGTCGCATTTGTTTCCTGTCTGAGGCTGCGGATGAGAATTCCAATTACACCTGAACCCCACCACCACCCACCCCCCTCAACCCCACCGCCACATCCTCTCCCGCCCCACCTTGACAGGCCTTCAGGCCTCAAAGCCGGCACAAGGGCTTCATTTGGGCCAAAGAAGTAGATAGATAGAAATATAGAGAGAAAGTGAGCGAGAGAGAGAGAGAGAGAGTGTGTTTACAAGAGGGCTCCCAGGCCTTAATTACCACCAGACGCCACAGAAAGAGATGGAGCTGATTGGAGAGAGGGGATGGTGGGGGGTTGATGGGCCTTGGGGTGGGCGTAGAGGGGCTGGAGCGAGGGCGACCAGTGCTCTCATCAGCTAGAGAGGCTGTCCGTATCAGAACATCTGACAGTCGCCTGGAAATCGATCGGGATTTGAGGACACATGAAGTGGAAATGACGAATGCTGCCTTCAGCATCTCCATGGTCCTCCAGGGAAAGCCATGAACTGCTGGATATAGCTCATATCAGTGTGGATAGCGTAAAGCCCAGAACAGCACAGCATGGCACAAGACAGTACAGCACAGCCTTTGCCTCTGACACATTCCCCTAAGCCTTGAGGCCGCTGTCGTCTCCAAGACAAATTGCGTTGGTAAAATGGCCTGCGACTGAAAATGTGCCAATCTGTAATAGATCTCCAAACGGCTCTTCTTGCTGCCAGGGGCAATTATATCGGTCACTCCTGTATTCCCAATTAGCTACTCTTTTACAACTCATTGGCCTTAATGTGGCCACTCTCGAGACCCCTCTCAGCAACCCTCACTGACCGGGTCTGAGTGAGTGTGTGTGTGTGTGTGTTTGTGTGTGTTGAAGGAGTCGGGAGCAGCCCGTCACCGGTGATCTGTGGGCTTGGCGCCACTGGCACATGAGGACGGTCTCCTCCTCCGTGTCTGGTTGTTCTGCCTGAGCGGGGCTGAGGGTGGGCCAAGCTGAACGAGGCTGGACAGGTCTGGTCTGGGCTGGGCTGGGCCGGGCCTGGGAAGGCTGTGTGAAACAGACCCGCTTGCTGCTCCCGCTGGGCAGCTAATTGGGTGTGTCTGAGATAAAGTGCCCTCCTCCTACACAACATCGTCAGAGCAAGCTGAGGAAATAAAAGGACTTTAATGAGAAAGTTTACTTCCCTCAAACTCATGGAACAGAGAGTTTTTTAAAGATTTTATGGACAGTCCTCTGTGGGACATTTGCAGGTTCTGGGTAGTTATCCTATTTTTTCACAAGTTTTATGCCATAGCCATTGCTAGGATGTATCGCCACTGTATGTCTGTGTGATGAATCATAGCAATTACAATTTGTACACACACGCGCACACAGACCCAGAGAAACACACTTTTTGTATCGTCTCTTGACTTTTTTTATTTTTAGCACACAAAGCAAAAGCCTTAGTGCCAGCTTTTGAACCTGTCCATTTAAATGTTTGTGAGTCATTCAAATTTGTCAGATGTTTGTCAGATAAATCATCCTGTTACCGCTTTGTAACAAATCCAATAATCTAGAATGAACAAGCATTTCACAGAGTTTTATATCAAGTCAATCACCTGAAACAATAAACAGTTATGTCTTAAAAGAGTAAAGAAAGATCTGAATGGAGGTATGCTGCTAGCCAGTCTGGGAAAACCCATCCTGACCTGCAAGCTATTTTATTTTGCCAGGCCTACAGTATTTGTACTTCATTTTGTTAGCCTGAACCAATCAAAAATGGGCTTTTACCCCGACGTGATGGAGGTGGGTCAGACTAAGCTCAGTCACAGATTGAAACTATCAATGGACAATGCCAGACTAGCTATTGCCTTGATTTTGAAGAATAATTACAGAGCCAGTCATTCCTTTTGCCCGTCACATCGTCTACAGTACCACTGACAACACACATTCAAAGTAGTGATACATTGACACTTTGACTTCCACAAGTTTAGGTAGAACAAAAGATTTAACCTCCCTTAAAGTATGAAAGAGCTCCTATGTAATGACAACTCATGAAATACAACGCATGTCAGAGTCATGTAACAAGCTATGGTGTGCTGTGTAAAATATTATAGCTTTCTAAAGGGGTATCATTAGCACGGTCAATGTTGTGGACCGGGGGGAAAAGTTTTCAATTTCAGTTTGCCATGTTTGTCACAGTGAAGGATGGTCACTTCTTTAACTGATTATAGACTGGCAAAAAGTGGCGTGCGTGCAGTATTAGGCAGATAGAAAAACGTCTGTGTGAAGAAGTCTTCGCTGAGAGAGAGTGTCAAATCACAGGGATCGATGAGCAGACAGCCCAAAGAACTTAATGTTGTACGAAAAAAAGCCTTCCCCATCTATCAAATCTCCTCCTTATTGTCTGGAAGAGGCTGACATGATTTGTATACAGTAAATAGCAAGGAGGACAGGCAGAATGAATCATCACTGCATTCTCAGAGGGACCAAGAAAAAATTATGAGAGTCAAAAATAAATAGCATTCTTCATCCAATGATCCCATAATTCATAAAATGACAGGCAGGGATACTCAGTGCAGAAATACAAGCAGCGGAGCCTTGGGTCATCCCACCCACCTATGCTCACTCACCCATTCCCTCCCGCACTGAAGCCAGCTATTCACCTGTCTATGAAACACAATGATATTCACAAAAATGTGGTTCCAAGAATCAATTCAGCCCTCAGAAAAGACCTTCTACAAGTTTCTTATGTGGAGCTGACTGGAATCAATATCGCCAGATTTAGTACTGAAAACAGCAGTTAAATTAAAAAGAATATTTTTCCATTTCATTTCCAAATTCTTCTTTTCTTACCATGCAACCTTACTTCATCCGAATCTTGACATTATCCCTGTAGTGATGTGACTGAACATCATCACAGGAATATCTGGCATAACTGTGAGACATTTTGCAGCAGAGCTGTGTATATTTTCTTTTCGGAAACACTGTGTGCTTGGTATTCGTCTAGTGAGGAGAAATACAACAGAGTGGGGGAGAGAAAGAGAGATAGATAGAGAGAGAGAGAGAGAGAGAGATAGAGAGAGAGAGAGAGAGAGAAAGAGAGATAGATAGAGAGAGAGAGATAGAGAGAGAGAGATAGATAGAGAGAGAGAGAGATAGAGAGAAGGGGCAGAAAGGTTCTTAGCAGTGTTGGTGTGGTGCTCATAGAGTCTCTCAGTGGATGTTTTGATCCTAGGCTCTCAATCCCATACCCACACACAGCCACACACAGAGAAAAGACAGGAGGGAAAAGAAAAGAGAAAAAAACAAAGAGAGAAAAAAAGAAAAAAAAGATATGGGGGAGGAGAAAGGGAGGGATGAAAAAGAGAAAGTTAAGGAGTGGGAGAACAAGACAAGGTGAGAGGAGGTAGAAAGGGAGAGAGAAGGAGAAGAAAGTGACAAAGAGGGAAGGAGAAAAATGAAAGAGAGAGTGAAAGAGAAATAAAGTGAAAGAAAGTAAGCAAAAGAGAGACAGATAAAGAGAGAGGAGAGGGGAAGAGAGAGAGAACCCATGAGGACAGTTAAGGCAGCATGGCAGACAGAGCAGCACAGGTAATTAAGCTTATTCATGTTGCTAGCGAGGATCAATACCAGGGTTTCTGCCTCACCCACACAGGCTTGTGTAAGCTAACAAACATGGGCCATTCAAAAAAGGAAGGCATCGCTCTCCCTTGCCTTGGGTTTATGTGTGTGTGTGTGTGTGTGTGTGTGTGTGCCTGTGTACTGGATCAAAAGCGCCCGTGCCTCTCTGTAGGATGCAGATTGCAGTGATTGTGTGATGCTGTCTGGTGTGGCAGTGCACCCCCCTCCCCTCCACCCCTGTGCCCTGTGAGGACCGACTTGCCCCCCTTGTGCATGGCCATTTCTGCACCAGGGCAGGGGGCAAGATTGGCCCTGAGCTGGCAGCTGTGGGGAGCCTTCAGAAAAGCCCCTTCAAAGTCCAACACCAGGGGGAGGGGTGTGGGTGGGTTGGGGTGGGGGGTAAAGTCCATGTAAATAATTTCAAAAATGTAAACCGCTGTGCCGCGTGGACTTGAACCCTGTAAGTAGTTTTTACTGGAATAATAAATAATAGAAAAAACACAAACATCTTTCGAGTCAAAGAGGGGATTCACTCTTGACAGACAAACAGCAACAGAGAAGAGTGAGAGGGGAGGTGAGTAGAATCATAATTAAAGAAAACCCTGAACATTTCAGCTAATGAGATCTGGAGACTGGTTGGCATGGAAACATGTCAGCATGCATCAACCCCCCCCCCCCCCCCCCCCCGTTTACACACACACACACATACACACATACACACTTTAAATGCCTTTTTCTGATGTTGTGTGAAGAGACAAATTCAGTGTGTTATACCTGTGTGTGTGTGTGTGTGTGTGTGTATGTATCCGTGTGTGTGTACTGTATGTATCTGTGGGTGGGGACAGTGAGGTGAATACTAAGTAAGATCAAATACTACTGATGCAAAATTGGACGCATATACAGAGAAACTCACCCACAGAAATTCTCTCCTTCACAGTCACACACTCATATATATCACATATATACACACAATTCCTTTCATAACACATTACTGTATATACTTGGCTGCAATAATGATCAAGAGTGGTGACATTTAAATAGAAAAATTGCAATTCGACTTAGAGTCCAGTTGATACAGGTCTTTGGATGCTGTCTGTTAAAAAAAAAAAAAAAAAAAACTTGCAAAATTGTTGGAGCTGTCATGCTTGTGGTGAGAATGGCTATGCAGCTACAAAGCCTTGCTGCTACCCTACTGAGATAGCAGCTAGGAAGAGCAATTTTTTGTGTCACTGTGACCCAGCCACATGGAAATACTACCATATGGGTTTACATCCAGTGTGTAAATCCATTGTTAGACTAGACAGTCCACTATTCTATGGAATATCAAGATATCAATGGAGGTGTGTCCAAAGAGCACAATGACAGGACACATCCTTGGGCAAACACACAATTTATAAATGTTCCCCACAACTGCTGATACAAACAGGTACAGTATAGAGGTATCTTCAAAAGACCTTGATGCTCTAAAGACATTTCAGACATTTTAGACCTCATTAGTGGCACAAAAAAGTGGTCTAGTTTGACATTAGCTCCAGGTATACCCAGGCATGAGAGCTAGGCCAATAGCACGCAAAATCATTTCATTTTAGCAACAAGGTTCTAGGTAATAAACATGCTGATGTTCTAGGCATAAACATGCTTCTAAGAGTGATAAAAAAAAAAACCATTTCATTTCAATGCATTTCAAAATCGACAACAAATGCCACTGAAACAATGGGCTTGTGTCTGTGATCTAAACTGCCCAAATCCTGCCTCTGCTGATGTCAGGTAAGCCCACCGGTTCTGATTTTTCAAAGCACAATCACAGGCAAACAGGCTGCTCTGTTCAAGGCCACCAGAATCCCTAAACCTGAACGCAGAAAACCTCCCCAATGACAACTCATTTGGCAGGCTGGCAAAAGACCCATTCATTTATGGCACGTGGGTAAACAAGGGCTGGGATGTTATTACACAGCTGTCATCTTAAATCCTCTCCTTGAACCTCAGCGCATAGAAAAAAGGGAAAAGCTAAAAGCAATAGGCAAAAAGGGAATTAAATCAGTACAGCAGAGGTGCTTTTTCTCTGAGAGGTGTCAGTCCCTTTCTCTCTTCGGCCTGTCCATCTATTTCTTTGTGCGTTTATGTGTGTGTGTGTGTGTGTGTGAGTGTGTGTGTTTGACAGAGCCACTTAAGAAGCGGTCCTGGAGCCAGACGGTGTGTGGTGTGTGGTGTGTGTGTGCGGTGTGCGGTGTGTGTGTGTGTCCGGTGCCGTGCGGCGTGGTCTGTGATGGTGTCTGATGGATGGAGATGCTGCTCCGCGGCTCCCTGGCTCGGCCCCAGAGAACCGCCGGTTGTTTGTCACGCCTGTCACTGCCACGATCCTCTCACAGGGAGAGCGGCCCCCACTCCATCACTGTCCGCAGCGGCGAGCAAAGTGCCCGCCGACACAAGAGAGAGAGAGAGAGAGAGAGAGACCCACGCCTGGAACCAACTGCTTCTACTATGGCTGCGCTTACCATCGAATGGCCTGGATGACAGCAGACAAGGGTCTTAGCACACACATGTGCACACAGACACACACACACACACGCTCACACACAACACCCATTAAACAAAGTTACACATTTCATCAAGATTCAGCCCTACGGGGACAAGACCAACTGTGCCCCCACACCATACAGAATCAAGCACACACACACACACACACACACACACACACACACACACACACA